>NDXB01003726.1:28691-142933 GCA_002631895.1 Agapornis roseicollis | reverse complement strand
TTTTTTTCTTTTTTTTTTTTTTTTTTGCATCAAGCATTGTTTTTGTTATGACCAATCTTTCTTTAATTTACTGCTGCGCTCTGAAGAAAATGAGACATGTATTTATTTCTACATCTTGATTCTGCTTAGTTTACTAAGGCAAATAAATTCATATGATGAATTCTGATAATCATTGAATGGTTTGGGTTGGAAAAAAACCTTAAAGCCCATCCAGTTCCAACATCCTGCCATGGGCAGGGACACCTTCCACTAGACCATGTTGCTCAAAGCCACAACCAACCTGGCCATAAACATTTCCAGGAGTGGGACAACCACAGCTTTTCTGGGCAGCCTGTGCCAGTGCCTCACCATGCTCACAGTAAAGAACTTCTTCCTTATATCTAATCTAAATCTACCCTCTCTCAGCCGAAAGCTATTGCCTCTTGTCCTGTCACTACATGCCCATGTAAAAAATCCCTCTGCAGCTTTCTTTTAGGCCCATTTAGGCCCTGGAAGCTGCTCTGAGGTCTCTCCAGACCCTTCTCTTCTCCAAGCTGAACAATCTTGTCTTCACAGGAGAGGTGCTTCAGCACTTCTCTGATCATCTTCGTGGAGGTAGATATCCCTCTTACTTTAGGGACCTCAGAGTTGAATACAATACTCCAGGTGCAGTCTCATGAAAACAGAGTGAAGGGGGAGAATCACCTTTTTTTGACCTGCTGGTCATGTTTCTTTTGATGCAGCCGAGGATATGTTATAATAACGTACAGCATAAGAATAAATGTTTAGATCAAATAAAAATATGACATACATTAGCACCAACACAACATACTAATTGCATATTGCATTCTATTTTTCTCCAGCAAAAAAGTAGCACTTTCTTCATATTGAGGCATTTCCCAGGATGCTTTGTCATTTCCAAATGCTATTGATTGTGTTGATAAAGTCCTTGGTGTCACATTACTGCACCTGTGCCATTTTCTTGTCTAGACTGTAGTCTCCTTTGACAGATTTTTAAATAGATTTTGTATGTGTTGCATCAAAGGACATAAACATTTACCTGTAATGTCAAGTCAAAATTAAGGATACATTTTTCCTTTCACTATGAGTTCAGCAGGGTAAAAAAAAAATAAAGATAAGCTGTTATTCTACCTATAATTTGCATATTTGTAAAGCCAGCACCTCTTCTCAGGTGTCTGGTACCCCTTCTCTACCCAGTCTTGTCTATCTGTGTGCCAGGCCACTGTTCTTGTAAGCAGACTTTTACAAAATTGAGACACAATGTCCTCAAATACCTGACAAGCTAATTGCAAACTTGCTAAACCCCTCAAAAGGCCAAACAAATTAGTGAAGAGCAAACCAGTTGCTTTTTAAAAGGCACTGATGACTTTCAGTGTGCTTCTGAATCATGGGCATTGCAATCTGGAGGATGTAAGTTGTAGTCCAGAGAAGTCTGTTCACTAATGTTGGCATAGGTCTGATGGAGTTCTTGTGAGACTTTTCAGTCGTTATGCTTCTCCTGTTAATGTCTCCTCTCTGTGGAGCTATGAGAAAGGTCAAAATCTTTAAGGGCGAGTATATTTGAAGAGAAGTAACAGTAGGTAGCACATGAGGGTTACTCCTGTTGCGGAGGAGTGGACAAAGCAAGGAAAAAGGGAAGTTTCCCTGTTATACTCATTGCCAGTTCCTGCTATTTCTGTTCATGTTTCTTTTCTAGAGAGAGAATGCTGGGACACTGTGCACCGCCATTTTGCAGGGCTGTTGTAAGCATCAATCCATTAAGTTTTCCTGCTTGAGATTGTGAAAAAAATTGTAAATGGGTAGAAAAGTTCTTTCACTTGAGTAATATAATTTTGATAAAGGCTGAGGTGATGATCAAATTCTTACAACCCAGTCACGCATCCTTAGTAAATGCTACTCATTCAAACATCTTTAAGGGAGAAAGCACATCTCTGCCCTGTCATCCCTAGCGTGTCTCAGAGGAGACTTTAGCCTTGCTCTTGCACTTGTTGCTTTTAGTAACAAAGTTTATTTTTACTCCAGTGGTATAAAATCAGACTTTCAAATTTTCTCCATCAAAAATAAATGTATTGCAAACTGATGCAGTAATTCCTAAACAAGTTAACACTAACAGAAATTTAGTATTCATAGCACTGGGGGTGAGAGAGTGAGAAATAGGTTATAAATAAGGCTAAATTTTGGTCTTTAGCACATAGCATTCCCATTAAGATAAATACAAATTCATTCAAAACAGTAGAATTTGACCTAGTAAGACAAACTGATTTCTGACTATTCTGAGAGAGCATTGAAATGAGATAATCCAATTTGTATCTGATATAATGGCTTTTTCATCAATATTGGGATCACAAACTACTTTTAAAAGTGGACTGCAATTGCCCTTGGCTATGTAAATTGGTCCTCAAAAGGAAGAAAGACTGTGTCCCACTTTTAGATGGTCAGTACCTTGTACTGACAGAAACAGATTCATAAAAACATTAGATGAATTAAACTTAATGACTGAAATGAAGAAGCTCCTACTCTTATTGAACTGCAGTCTATTTAAACAGAAATAGGGTTTGTAAGTTATTTAGTTGCAAGGGACAATATCATTTTGAGAAAATTCCAGAAATCATCTCAGACTCCATAATTATAGGTATTTGATCATGGCATGATAATCTTGCATACGTTTATGTGCTGATTTTGGTTTTGTTTTGAGGGGTTTTTCATCTGTTTTTTTTAAGTGACTATTTTTTATCTGGGGCTTTTGAAAAATAGGGATTTTTTTATTTTTTTTTTAAGAGGAAATGAAAATAAGCCTTGTGCTACTTCTATTAGTCATTTTTATTTATTGCTATACTCATCTAAGGAAGAGGAATGTTATTTTCAAGATCCCTTGAAGCTATTACAGAAATTCCAGTATGTTTGAGAGACAGCATATTGAAGAAACAAGTGTTACAACAAAACATTTACAACTGAATGGTCAGCACAGAACATGGGTCCCTGCTAACATTTACTGTTCCCACTGCTAAAAATCTGAAAGAATGACTAATATTTATGAGTGCAGACAGGGGCCTTCTAGTGGAAGAGAAAGGCGCTACTTGCTAGCTCCTGCTGTTGTTAGGCTGCTGATTTATATCTGGAATAAACTATTAGTAAGTCTGTGTTTTTCAGGAGATTTCTGGCTGTTCTTGCCATGAGAAAGGTACCAGTGACATTGTTTTGTTCATGCCAGCCACTGATATGGTTTTCCATATTCAGAAAACCACCTAGGGACTAAATGGCTTTTTAAAGCTAATATTGCTTGAATGAAAAATTTCTGTCATCCCACTCACTTAGAGCCTCCCATGCCTCTTAGCCTTTAATTCAGGCCTCCCACCACCTTTCAGCCTGTGACTGAAAGAGGGTGAGAGGAGGAAAGGTCATGTGAGACCAGAAATAAACTAAGGTGGGTGGGAGATCTAGAAATAAAGGCTGAAGTGGTAGATAGGTCAAAATGGGATTGGAGCCTAGTAGTAAAGTACAGGCTGAGAGGTTTGGAAGGCTGAAAGGATGTGAAAGGTCAGAAAAGAAGACAAGGTCAAAAAGGGTAGGAGATCTTAATGTGAAGGTCCAAAGGAGGCACAAAATAAAGCAGAGGCTCAGAGGAGGGGGAAGACTAGAAAAACATAGCAGTCAAAAGGGGGGAAAGTTTGTGTGAAGCTGGAAATAAAGAGACTAAAAGCCACTGGAGTCCCAACATAAAATAGAGGCTGAGAAAGGGTGGGGGGAAAAAAAGTGGGTCACACGCAGAAATAAACAAGAGGCCAAAAGGGGTTGGAGGCTGTAGATAGAGGCTAAAGGCAGGGGGTGTGAAGCCAGAAGCTGGTGGGAGGCCCTGTGTTTCTAGAAATCCATTTCTGCAAAAAACTTCCCTGTGGGTAGTCTCTCAGTGTTGGGTGGCAGCTTGTCTGCCTTAATTCCTTTTCTGAATAACTGCAGGAGACTAATCTACATTAATACATACAGTTGCAACTATTGCTTACTCTGTTCTTACGCTGTGAGTTTAGAATAGCTTGGGGAAGCCTCTGCTTGCAAACTGCTAGTATTTTTATGTCCTTAGAGAAAATTAACTCTGCTCGCTCTTTATCTTTGGAATGGAGCTATAGCAGTGGTTTTGATTTACTGAAGAAGTTTTTAATGTGTATACTTTGCTATAGTAGAAGTAGTGTTACTGGCCTTCCTCTAAGCACAGAAATTGTGTATCTGAGCCGCTGCTATAAAAGCCAAGCAACTCGAGTATATTGGGAGTGGCTGGGATTGGGATAACTTTCTCCGTAATGGCCCGTAAAAAGCCTTGGGTGGCATGGTTTAGTGTGGGGTGTCCCTGCTTATGGCAGGGGGATTGGAACTAGATGATCTTAAGGTCCTTTCCAGACCTAACTATTCTATGATTCTATGATTCTATCTTGAAACACTGTCACTGTATCATTGACACTCACATACCCAACATTTAGTAATGAAGGATCTTGCACTGCTGATTCCATCCAAAAAAATGAATACTGCTACTAATCCACTCTTGCTGTCATTTCATGTAAAGACCACCGATGCCCATTTATTAGGTGACTAATATGTTCTTGAGACTTTGGAGAAAATGGAATGAGAAACAAACAAGAGGGCGTCTTGGGTAATTGATGGGTTTGAGTCTCTCTTTGTGTTTGTGAAAAGAATGAGAGAACAAGCTGTTTTAGGAGAACACTCAGAGTTGTCATGATACCTTCCTCTCTGAATTGTTAAGACTCAGAGCATCTGTGCTGAAGGGAGGATGAAGATTTTCCAAATTTAGAAGTCATGTAGAGCATATTTTCCTTTCAATGCTTTCCTGTGGCAGTCAGTTCCAGCTGACAGCAGGAAGAAGTGACGCGTACTAAATAAACCTTATTACATGAAATGTTTTTTTCTTTTAACTGGCAATGTCTGCACTTCTGGAAAATACAACAAAAGGCAAAACAAAAAGCCTACAAACAAACAATAAACTCCGACAAAACAATTAAAAACCCCCTTATTAAATTGTAATGATTTGTAAGAAATAATGTCTTATGAAACCATTCGCAACCTTCTACATTATATAAAAAGCTGTAAAAAATCAGTTTTATATTAGAGAATTAAAAACTAATCAGCTTCTGCTTCTATTAGGTTGCTTTTATTTTTAAACTCTTATTTTCAACTACGGAGAGGACACACACAAAATGTTTTGTTTAACATTTTTGAGCGATGCACACTAAGCCCCTCACATCTACCAGAACTGCCACTTCAATTCCAACAAAGGATAACAGTGACAGTTTTAACCTATTTCCAAGCCATCTTGCTTGTCAAATCAAAAGTGTTTCCATGATTAAAATTTGTTTAAAACATGACAGGCTGCAAGTATAGCTGTTTTCCCCATATATGTGTCCTATTAGCCTCTCCTGCTTAACCTTCAGGAAACAAAGAGACAGAATGTAACTAGTTGCCTGCTTTGGATACATGATATGTCCACTCAGCATCCTTGGGCAAAAATAGTTGTATATCCACATAAGCCCATAAAAATAACAGCACAAGCCAGTGAACCAACAAGCTGAAGAGTGCCTAAACACTGTTAAGAACCAGAAAACTCTGAAAAAGATTTTTCTGTGTCAGTGCTAAAGAGCAAGCTCATTTATGGTGACTTTCAAGCAGTTTGTCAAGAGAAGAAAGGATTAAACTAACAATACATGTTATTGGTAAACTATTTTGACTGGGACAGTCCTTGAAGTAATAGCCAGACTTGTGCAAAGCAATCTGCTGTGAAGCGTGCAAAGCAACCTTGAAATCCAAAAGTGAGTAGAAGGTTGAAGCATATTCCTTGATGTTCTAAAAGCACAAATTTCATGTTTTCTTATATCAAACCTTTTCTTCCAATGATAGTTATTTCACTTGAGTCCTGAGAAGTACAAGGCAACACTGAAAACAGGCTATGTTTTAGATACGAACTCAAGAAGTATAAAATCTTTTCAAATCATGCCCATTGTCTTTAAACTTACAGCCACAGGCTTTGCTGACTACTGTCATAATAAATTTGCAAAAACTATCTCAGCTATTGAGAGCTGAGATAAATGATGAGCAGCACCTTTGTTACTATGTATTTTAACTGGAATAGGAGACTGATGCAGGGAAGACAGGACTTGCTGACATCGTTAGTTCTCTCTTTAATATATATGGGCTTAGAACATGGATAGGAGCACACCATTCTATAAAAATCTCACACAGGGCTGACTGGCTCTAAACCAGCTTGGATTCACAGTGCATCCTTACATACTTGTTTTTTCTCTGAACTTAAAGATTCTCCTCTTCTTCTGAAGCTTTTACTGCATCTAACGAAAAGAGTGCAGTGCCTTACCTTTATTTCAAAAGTATTCTTCATTGCAGGCATGGCTGCCAAACTGTGAGGAGAATTTATCACCCCAAATGTAAATACTTAACTTCAGTTTATCTCACTTAGACTTTACTCATTAAGAGTCATTGATCTTGGCAAAAGCCAACAACTGCTGATGTTTGGTAGCTTATGGAATTATAGGGAAATATTTTCATCAGTTTGTTCTTTTCCACCGTTTTAAAGATGTCAAGGTTGAATATGCTGCTGTAGGTCCATCATACCTGAGTTCTGAGAAGAAACATCTGCCTCAATTGGAATGTTTTTCATCAGGAATCAATAAAAACATGCAGTAGATACACCAAGAACAAAACCAATTAATAGAGGTACCTTTGGAGATACAAAATGATTGCAATTTTGTTTGATAGTAGAGATTTGTCTTTTCTGCAAGGTTGGCTTAAGTGGTGTTTCAGTCTCCTTACTTGAGGTCTTTCTACATGCAAAGTCATTAATCTGTGTAATTCAGTGGTAGTTTTCATTTTCCCTACTACAGGGAAGGCTGGATCTTGAATCAGCACCAACTGTCAGCTATGACTAACCAAAGACAGACACTAGCTGAATGTCTTTAAAACTTCACTGTTTCCTACAGTTCTGCCATTCCCATAAAACAGGAGTCATTTCTTTTAACAACTAAAGGGGAAAGGGTATATAATAGCAACTGTACTAGTGTAGAAAGAGAGATGTAGCACTTGAATTGTCACAAGAGGCGTAAGTAATCCCCTTCTATCACTGATCCTTATGTCACTTCGCTGTATGGACTTTTACTGAAGTTAACCTTACTGAAGAGAAACAACCCAAGTATCTGGTTTTGCTTAACTATGTAGTGAAATGTTATGAAATTGCCCTTTTCAAGTCCAGGTGCTGCAAGAAAATCTACTCCCTAAGCATTTCAAAGTACTCAGCAAGATTTAATGTGCACCCTTTAGAAAACTGTGTTAAAAGACCATATCTAAAAGCAAAGGAAAGGTATGTTAGATTAGACCTTTTTAGATTAGACCTTTGTTGATGCAATACCATATTTTGTTAGGTATTGATTCTTTGAATTCAAGTTGAAAGATTGTTGATAAATTAAATAGCTGTAACTACATTCTTTATACTCAATACCACATACCTGTTTTTATGCAGCCCAAAGATCTGTAATACTTTCCAGGCCTGCAATGTAGTTTTGTGATAAGTCTCTTTGTGTTTACTTTCTCTTGTGAAAAGGAAGCTCAATAAAAGACAGCGTACCTAAAAGTAACTAGCTTTTACCATTTTGGTCTTAATATGTAGATTTCATGTCATAGGATTTTGTAATGCTACAGCTTAAATATTAAATTTTTTTTCTACCATTCTGTCTCTCTCCCATATAAAAAGGTGGCATAGAAATTAGCCTAAAACAACCACACAGTAGATTAATGCCAACAATAATGGAAACTGAAGCACATTTCCAGCTATCATTCCTCATGGATTTGCAGCTCATCACCCAGCTCTGTTGCACAATTATTATTATGGCAACCCATAGTTCACTTACACATGTTTTTGTGGATGTTTTCTGAAGTCACTGGTCCCTTTCTGCATGAATTCGCTAAAAAATATTAATGTTCCACATGCAAAGATACTCCTAAGCCATATGGCTCCTGAAGCTCAAAAAAAAAAATAGTAAGAGTTTGGTTATAGGNGCATAGAAATTAGCCTAAAACAACCACACAGTAGATTAATGCCAACAATAATGGAAACTGAAGCACATTTCCAGCTATCATTCCTCATGGATTTGCAGCTCATCACCCAGCTCTGTTGCACAATTATTATTATGGCAACCCATAGTTCACTTACACATGTTTTTGTGGATGTTTTCTGAAGTCACTGGTCCCTTTCTGCATGAATTCGCTAAAAAATATTAATGTTCCACATGCAAAGATACTCCTAAGCCATATGGCTCCTGAAGCTCAAAAAAAAAAAATAGTAAGAGTTTGGTTATAGGTTTCTAAATATGGATTTCTGAATACTTGCCCATATATTGAGCATATTATCTTGGGCAGAATAGTAATAGAAAAATACAGAGCAAGAAAGACATTGAGCTATATAGCGAGGGAGTATCTCCTGTTGGTGTAATCTGCAGGCATTCAATATAAACATTTTCTTTTGAAGTTGCTTATGCGTCTTCCTGTTGTACAGACTTTTTTATTTCAAAATGCAGTTCGACAAAAGTCAGATGATGAGGAGGGTTTCCTGGCAGGCAAAGGGAAGGATCTGTCTTATTTGGATGAACTATCATTGCTGCTAATAGTTGGGCTCTTTTTTTGTCTAGCAAAGGATACTGCTAGATACTGCTAGAAACAAAGGATACTGCTAGAACTTTGCACTGTGGGGTAAACTGGGCACCATGCTGAACTCGCTACACTTTCATACCTGCAGCACCAAATAGCCCAAAGATTGATACTGTGTTCCTTTTGTTTCAGTCTGCTCCTGAGCCTTACTGTAAAGTCATTATGTGACCAATGTCAGATTAATTTTGGGGTGAACAGTTTCCATTGAAATATCTGATAGAAACACCACCTGGAACCTGTGACTTTACACACAATGTGTTCAGGGCCTATATTGGGGAAATACATTAATGCTCTTTTGTACACAGTGTAAAATTATCTTTAATTACTGTAGCAAGTATCTTTAGACTGTGAAAGAAACATTGAAGTGAAAGGAAATATCTGCCTCTACCCAACTCACAATGGCTACAAGGAAAAATTAAGGTGTGAAAGACAAGCAAACACTTGCAAATACTATTCACTTTCCCCTTACTCTTCCAAGAAAGAAAAATAAAATCCTTCATGCTAAGTTCAACATATAGGTGATAATCAACGTTTCTGTTCCCTGCTGTTTCTTGATGCTTAGGATCAAGCACTTTCATTTTGACTTCCATTGTTTAGAAACTTTCTGTTTTAGCAGCCTATAGGCTTCCAGTAATGAGTTTGCAGAGCTAGAAACAAAACAGAGACTATAAGGATAAGATATTTGACTAGAGTTTCATTTAGAAAGGCAATATAGATTCTACTGACACAAGGACCATTTAATTTGAAAGATGCTGCTTGCTACAAGCTTAGCAAACTTCAGCAACTGAGGTCATGGCGGTCTGACCTTAGAGTGGAACTAAAGAGATGCCTGTTTTGTTGTGTGATTGAATTTCCAATATCATCTTCTCTTTCACAGTAATTGAGGTTCTCAATTATGCTTGTGTATTTTCTTGGGATTTGCAATATCTCGTTTCTTGACTTTTAGTTATTAAGAAATAGCTTTGAAATGGAACGCCGTCTTTGCAAATGGATATAATCTAGAAACTACAGCTATTTGAATGGTTATTTACCACCACAACAGGAGCTCTACCTGCTGCGTTCTGCAATTCATGGAGCAGAAACTTTCCAAATACAAAATTAGGGTTCTTAAGCAACAACTCATATCAACCCAGCTTTGCCAAAAAGACAGAAGGAAAAATTAACAAAATTAAATGGAGCAGAAATGAAACTTCTCAGTAATTTTTTTTTAATATTGTCAGATTTTATTTGCTTGTGGCTGTTCAGTAGTGGATAAAAGCATACCCAAATAACAACAGACTGTAAAAAATCTGTGTAGTCTTAATGCTTTGTTAATTGCTTTATAGTTGTGGTATATTTGCAGAGGTCAGCTGTAGGGATCTTTATTTAAACCAGCAGCATTAAATTTCAGCAGAAAAAAACACTTCTTGACATATAAACATAAATTTTCTCCTAACCTACCAGTATCATTAACTTATTCTAGGTTCCAAAACTCAGTGATGATAGGAAAATTCTGACAGTTTCAAATAGGACCTCAATGAACCTATATAATTAACAGTAGGGAGGGTTTTGAATAGCCCAAGAGTAAGTTTCTTTGATTTAGAATAACTTCTAGGGTTTTTTTCTTTTTTCAGCTGTTAAGGAGTAAAGGAAATTGATTCTCTTTGGATATCACCCCTGTAAAAATTGTTACTCATATTCTGAGTTTCTTGTCAAGGGACTGAAATATGTGGGACTGTGTAAAGCTAAGATAAAAATATGGTTTATGTTTTCTTGGGTCAGAACTCTGCTGTAAAATGAAACAATTCTAAAACAAAATTTCTGTCACTGAGATCAGATAAAAATTATTCTAAGATTTGCACAAATATCTGTTTGTACCACACAAGAGACAAATGAAATGTACAGCCTTTCAGATTAACATTATTGCCAAACCGTGCAATTCATGGCAAAAGTTCAAATAACCCACAAAATGAGTCCTAAAACAAAATGACAAAAAATAGCTGCACCTTGTGTAATTGCAAATTACAAGAGGCTTTTTGAAACATTGTAAGCAAGTACAATTAAAATAATAACAGCCCATTGAAACTAATTTTATCTGGTGGCATAAAATACTGTGAAACTGTTAATGTAGATCTCAGTGGCAATTTTACAGGAAAATCAATTAAAATAAACATCACACATTGATAATCGTTTGTAACTCTTATTCCAGGATATTATCACATCTGCACATTAAATTAATTTCTGTTGCTACAGAAACGTGTTTTTGTGTTCCACTGCATGAATCATAAAGCTCTGTGTTCTACAAATGTATTAAGCTGTGGATCTCATTGACATTGCCTTAACTGAAATATTGTCACAGGAGGTAATAGTGCAAGTCATGAGAGTTTCTTTATACATAATGCAGTTTACTTAATATATACAGATTAAGGGCCTGATTTGTCAGTGATTTAAACACAAGAGTAGTCTTATTTGAAGCCAGCAGGACCATCTAAACTGTTAAAATAAAGCAAATTACTTAACATCTGAAATTGAGACCTAAAATAGGAATCTGGAAATAGACCTGTAATTTCAGCCCTTTGAGCCTGCTTGCTATGCCATTAAAATTTGCCTTAATTGGGAATTAACATTGCTATTGAAACTTAGAATGTCTAGTTGCCCTAAGGTGTTTCGGTTTATTGGTTGGTTTTGTTTTGTTTTGTTTTTCTGTGGTGGGTTTTGATTTTTTTGGGTTGTATATTTTTTTTGTTAGTTTTTTTGTTTGTTTGGGGGGAGATTGTTTTGGGGTTTTGGTTTTTTTGGGNGATCACAGCCAGCACTGTCTCAGCTGACCAGGGATTCGGTTAATTGCTAAGAATTCCTCCTCAGCTTTCTCCAAAGGCCAGTACCCACCTGTGCTTTTCCTCTGAGATGCTGGGAGTCTTCACAGTTCCCACTGCTTGTGGAGAATTTCTATTCATGGTTTCAAACAAGCCCTTTAGCAAGTATCACTGTCCTTTTAGGACACACCTGACCCAGTGACCCAGACCCAGGGATGCTCTGACCAATCCAGGTGCTTTTGATGGTCTCATTTCTACTTTGGTGCCTTTGCTACTCAAAGCACTTCTCAGATTTTTTTATATGAAGACTAACACTTTACAAATCATAAGAAGTGTTTACTCTCTTTATATCCATGTACCACTTCTACTTTTAGCATATTCTTAGCCTTCATGCACACCAGTCACAATATGTTCTCATCTAAGTGATATTTTGTTCAGGTGTGTTCATGAAGGCAAGTTGTCCCCCCCTCTCCCTATAGCTTTCCAGGCATCAGTGTTACCTCCCTCTTCTTTCCTGCATGTCTTCCAGGATAAGATCATTCATCTTCCTGATGTAGGATGCTTGGCCCAAAGAAGTCTTCCGCTTCATGACTATGGAAGGTGGAGCACATACACCCCCCTCCCCACCCCAGGCAAAGGAGAGATGGCTTGACAGAAAACGAGTTCATTGCTGTCCATGACCACACCTGTACCACTAAAAGGTTTCCTTTTACAGTAGAACACAAGAGTCAGCAAAGCCCTTGCCTAAAAACCTGTGCCAGTGTGGGGTACCAAATGGGACAGCATCATGCACCAGGGTGAGCTCCTCTCCTGGCTTGCCATGCCAGAACTGGGGCTGCTGTGTTTGCACAAAGCAGCCCCAGTGCTGCTTGCTCCCCAGTGGAAAGCTCAGCCTGAAGCAGTGTCCTGCCCACCCTGAGAGGTCTGCATCCTGGGCTCAGCAGGAGCAGTCATTTTTCTCCTCCTTAGTAGCTGGTGCAGTGCTGTGGTTTTGACTTTCAGCCTGGGAACAGCGCTGATAACACCCATGTTTTTAGTTGTTGCTCTGTTTCCTCTGACCAAGGACTTTCTGAGCCTCATACTCTGCCAGGGAGGAGGGGAAGCTGGGAGGAAGCAGAGACAGGACACCTGACCCAAACTAGCCAAAGAGATATTCCATACCATAGCACTTCACACCTGGTATATAAACTGGAGGCAGTTAGCTGGAAGGGTTAGATCACTGCTGGGTTGGGCTGGGTATCAGTCAGTGGGTGGTGAGCAGTTGTATTCTCTTCCCTTGTTATTTCCCTTACCATTATTATTATTGGTGGTAGCAGCAGTGGTTTGTGTTATACCTTAGTTACTGGGCTGCTCTTAATCTCAACCTGTGGGACTTACATTCTTTCCATTCTCCTCTCCATCCCTCCAGGAGTGGGGGGGGAAGGAAGTGGGGAGTGAGCAAGCGGCTGTGTGGCTCTGAGTTACCATCTGGGCTTAAACCATGACACTCTGGACACATGCATGCTTCCACCACCACTTTTTGGCCCTGAGACCCCTGGCACAACCAAGCTTTTGCCTATAATTGGTAACTTTCCCCCAAAGCTGCACCCAAGCTATGTGCTGGCCTGCATTTCTCCTTAGGGTGCTGCCCAGGAGAGTCCTTGCTGTAAGCCAGAGCCATGCCAGGAACACCCAACAGCTCGGTAGCCAGCATGGCTAAACCATATTAGAAGATCAAGTGATTCAATGGCAGCCTGCAGCAAGTCTCCGAAGAAAACAAAGGGGACAAGAAGGTGCCAGGAAAGTGCCATAGAAATATTTGGGCAGACAAGAGATGCTTCTAGAAGACATATCCAAAGTGCTCTTGGATGAGCTCCCCCTGGCTGGCACTTCATGGGAGTCCTCTTGGTCTCCCAGGATATAACTGGGGAGATGGTAAGCATGACATGAAAAAGCAAATCCTGCATGGAGGTGTGGATGAAGAATGTGCTGTTGCATGGAGGTCCAGGCAGGCAACTAACACTGCTGGCAAAGGGGATATGAGCCAGGCACCTGCACTTTAGGATTTCCTGATGTTGGAGGGCTTGATTTAGGGCTCAGACATACATGTTGTACTAATGATGGTTATTTGCATTTAGTTAGCTCTAAACCTGTTAACAGAACCTTTGTTTGAGCTTAGTGGCTCTTCTGTCTCTGGATAGTCCCTTTTCCAGTAAAACTGCATACAAGAATAAAAGCAAGGAGGACATTACAGCTGGAAAGTGAAGAAAAAAACTATCACAGAAAAGCACAGACCATTCTGCCAGGAGCTCTTGACAGCCCAGGAAGAGATTCAGGTGCTCCAGAGCTTTCAGTAACCAACTTCCAAAACTCTGATCAAATCCCAATATATTTTCCAAGTGATAAAGGGAAAAACCAAAGAAGTTTCTACTTCAGGACAAATTCCTGCTTCCAGGAGCACTATCTCTGCACCAAATCTCTGAAGATATACACCTCTTGGAGACAAATTTTTAACACTGGTAAGACAAATGCAGAATCCCACTGCGGCTGAGGCTGGAAGGGAGCTCTGGAGGTCGTCTTGTACAAGCCCCTGCTCAAGCAGGGCCACCTGGAGCCAGCTGCCCTGGATTCCATCTGGTTAGTTTTTGATTACCTCTGAGAAGGGAGACTGCAAAACCTCCCTGGGCACGTACAACATCACATTTGCACGTACGTTGCACAAAGAGTAAGCCTTAGGTGGACAGAAGGCAGCTGCAAAGGCTGACAACGTTCTGTTCCTCTGACAACAGGGTTTACAATGGGAGCACATGCAAGCTAAAATGAGACCAACCCTGACTAAATACAGTTGCCTTCTTCAATGGTTTAAATACCATCATCCATTGAGCTCAGAATCCCACAGGTTTCACAAGTACAAACTCTTTCCCCATTCTTGCTTTATTTAGCTTCAAGTTGTACTGTCTATGCCTACTTTGGGAGTTATTTTGAGTCAACACCAAAGTGGCACATACACATATTTTATCCACACAGGGCACTGTGAGGGACTTCATCCTTTTTTTTGATTCTCCTCCCCTTTATCTACTACTTTTCTTGCCCCTGGGTAAGAACTGTGCATGCAGTGGACTTCAATTAGCACACTCACTTACCTTGGCAGAGCTCAGGTCACAAAGAAACCAGGGAACACTTTATTTGAACTCTAAACACAGGCCATTTGGTTTTACCTAGATACTCCTGGTGTAAGACAGCAAATCATTCAGGTCTCCAAAGCTCATGTCCTCTAAATACTAACCTGTGTACTGTCAGAGAAGTGCAAATTTTGAGGTGCCCTCTCTCTAGCTGCCCAAAGCATGGATTTAATGAGAGATGCCCAACAGACTCCTGTCACAGTCTCATCCCTAGCCCCAAAGGCAGCAAAATTGTGAAGTCCCTCGTAATTTGAAGCAGGGCAGATTCTTCACCAACACCAAACCCAGTACTCTGCATTACACAGGGATATGAGCAAGTCACCTCACAGGATCTTTATCATGTCAGCTCGCTTACCGTGGTGAGTGCATCGTCAGCTACAATCAGTCTTGGAGAGTTGAAAAATTCCTCAGAAAACATCTTACCATTTGTGTAGCAGGAGTGAAAACCTTTCTGACCAAAGCAGACAACCACCCAAAGCCAAGACATAAAATCTGATTAAGGCTGCTGTCCTCTTGCTGAGCCCCGTGCTGATGCATGTNTAGCAGCCTTCCAGTATCTGAAGGGGGCCTATAGGGATGCTAGGGAGGGACTCTTCATTAGGGACTGTAGTGACAGGACAAGGGGTAATGGGTTCAAACTTAAACAGGAGAGGTTTAGATTGGATATAAGGAAGAAATTCTTTCCTGTGAGGGTGGTGAGGCACTGGAATGGGTTGCCCAAGGAAGTTGTGGGTGCTCCATCCCTGGCAGTGTTCAAGGCCAGGTTGGACAGAGACTTGGGTGGCATGGTTTAGTGTGAGGTGTCCCTGCTTATGGCAGGGGGGTTGGAACTTGATGATCTTAAGGTCCTTTCTAACCCTAACTATTCTATGATTCTATGATCATTGGATCACAGCCAGCACTGTCTCAGCTGACCAGGGATTCGGTTAATTGCTAAGAATTCCTCCTCAGCTTTCTCCAAAGGCCAGTACCCACCTGTGCTTTTCCTCTGAGATGCTGGGAGTCTTCACAGTTCCCACTGCTTGTGGAGAATTTCTATTCATGGTTTCAAACAAGCCCTTTAGCAAGTATCACTGTCCTTTTAGGACACACCTGACCCAGTGACCCAGACCCAGGGATGCTCTGACCAATCCAGGTGCTTTTGATGGTCTCATTTCTACTTTGGTGCCTTTGCTACTCAAAGCACTTCTCAGATTTTTTTATATGAAGACTAACACTTTACAAATCATAAGAAGTGTTTACTCTCTTTATATCCATGTACCACTTCTACTTTTAGCATATTCTTAGCCTTCATGCACACCAGTCACAATATGTTCTCATCTAAGTGATATTTTGTTCAGGTGTGTTCATGAAGGCAAGTTGTCCCCCCCTCTCCCTATAGCTTTCCAGGCATCAGTGTTACCTCCCTCTTCTTTCCTGCATGTCTTCCAGGATAAGATCATTCATCTTCCTGATGTAGGATGCTTGGCCCAAAGAAGTCTTCCGCTTCATGACTATGGAAGGTGGAGCACATACACCCCCCTCCCCACCCCAGGCAAAGGAGAGATGGCTTGACAGAAAACGAGTTCATTGCTGTCCATGACCACACCTGTACCACTAAAAGGTTTCCTTTTACAGTAGAACACAAGAGTCAGCAAAGCCCTTGCCTAAAAACCTGTGCCAGTGTGGGGTACCAAATGGGACAGCATCATGCACCAGGGTGAGCTCCTCTCCTGGCTTGCCATGCCAGAACTGGGGCTGCTGTGTTTGCACAAAGCAGCCCCAGTGCTGCTTGCTCCCCAGTGGAAAGCTCAGCCTGAAGCAGTGTCCTGCCCACCCTGAGAGGTCTGCATCCTGGGCTCAGCAGGAGCAGTCATTTTTCTCCTCCTTAGTAGCTGGTGCAGTGCTGTGGTTTTGACTTTCAGCCTGGGAACAGCGCTGATAACACCCATGTTTTTAGTTGTTGCTCTGTTTCCTCTGACCAAGGACTTTCTGAGCCTCATACTCTGCCAGGGAGGAGGGGAAGCTGGGAGGAAGCAGAGACAGGACACCTGACCCAAACTAGCCAAAGAGATATTCCATACCATAGCACTTCACACCTGGTATATAAACTGGAGGCAGTTAGCTGGAAGGGTTAGATCACTGCTGGGTTGGGCTGGGTATCAGTCAGTGGGTGGTGAGCAGTTGTATTCTCTTCCCTTGTTATTTCCCTTACCATTATTATTATTGGTGGTAGCAGCAGTGGTTTGTGTTATACCTTAGTTACTGGGCTGCTCTTAATCTCAACCTGTGGGACTTACATTCTTTCCATTCTCCTCTCCATCCCTCCAGGAGTGGGGGGGGAAGGAAGTGGGGAGTGAGCAAGCGGCTGTGTGGCTCTGAGTTACCATCTGGGCTTAAACCATGACACTCTGGACACATGCATGCTTCCACCACCACTTTTTGGCCCTGAGACCCCTGGCACAACCAAGCTTTTGCCTATAATTGGTAACTTTCCCCCAAAGCTGCACCCAAGCTATGTGCTGGCCTGCATTTCTCCTTAGGGTGCTGCCCAGGAGAGTCCTTGCTGTAAGCCAGAGCCATGCCAGGAACACCCAACAGCTCGGTAGCCAGCATGGCTAAACCATATTAGAAGATCAAGTGATTCAATGGCAGCCTGCAGCAAGTCTCCGAAGAAAACAAAGGGGACAAGAAGGTGCCAGGAAAGTGCCATAGAAATATTTGGGCAGACAAGAGATGCTTCTAGAAGACATATCCAAAGTGCTCTTGGATGAGCTCCCCCTGGCTGGCACTTCATGGGAGTCCTCTTGGTCTCCCAGGATATAACTGGGGAGATGGTAAGCATGACATGAAAAAGCAAATCCTGCATGGAGGTGTGGATGAAGAATGTGCTGTTGCATGGAGGTCCAGGCAGGCAACTAACACTGCTGGCAAAGGGGATATGAGCCAGGCACCTGCACTTTAGGATTTCCTGATGTTGGAGGGCTTGATTTAGGGCTCAGACATACATGTTGTACTAATGATGGTTATTTGCATTTAGTTAGCTCTAAACCTGTTAACAGAACCTTTGTTTGAGCTTAGTGGCTCTTCTGTCTCTGGATAGTCCCTTTTCCAGTAAAACTGCATACAAGAATAAAAGCAAGGAGGACATTACAGCTGGAAAGTGAAGAAAAAAACTATCACAGAAAAGCACAGACCATTCTGCCAGGAGCTCTTGACAGCCCAGGAAGAGATTCAGGTGCTCCAGAGCTTTCAGTAACCAACTTCCAAAACTCTGATCAAATCCCAATATATTTTCCAAGTGATAAAGGGAAAAACCAAAGAAGTTTCTACTTCAGGACAAATTCCTGCTTCCAGGAGCACTATCTCTGCACCAAATCTCTGAAGATATACACCTCTTGGAGACAAATTTTTAACACTGGTAAGACAAATGCAGAATCCCACTGCGGCTGAGGCTGGAAGGGAGCTCTGGAGGTCGTCTTGTACAAGCCCCTGCTCAAGCAGGGCCACCTGGAGCCAGCTGCCCTGGATTCCATCTGGTTAGTTTTTGATTACCTCTGAGAAGGGAGACTGCAAAACCTCCCTGGGCACGTACAACATCACATTTGCACGTACGTTGCACAAAGAGTAAGCCTTAGGTGGACAGAAGGCAGCTGCAAAGGCTGACAACGTTCTGTTCCTCTGACAACAGGGTTTACAATGGGAGCACATGCAAGCTAAAATGAGACCAACCCTGACTAAATACAGTTGCCTTCTTCAATGGTTTAAATACCATCATCCATTGAGCTCAGAATCCCACAGGTTTCACAAGTACAAACTCTTTCCCCATTCTTGCTTTATTTAGCTTCAAGTTGTACTGTCTATGCCTACTTTGGGAGTTATTTTGAGTCAACACCAAAGTGGCACATACACATATTTTATCCACACAGGGCACTGTGAGGGACTTCATCCTTTTTTTTGATTCTCCTCCCCTTTATCTACTACTTTTCTTGCCCCTGGGTAAGAACTGTGCATGCAGTGGACTTCAATTAGCACACTCACTTACCTTGGCAGAGCTCAGGTCACAAAGAAACCAGGGAACACTTTATTTGAACTCTAAACACAGGCCATTTGGTTTTACCTAGATACTCCTGGTGTAAGACAGCAAATCATTCAGGTCTCCAAAGCTCATGTCCTCTAAATACTAACCTGTGTACTGTCAGAGAAGTGCAAATTTTGAGGTGCCCTCTCTCTAGCTGCCCAAAGCATGGATTTAATGAGAGATGCCCAACAGACTCCTGTCACAGTCTCATCCCTAGCCCCAAAGGCAGCAAAATTGTGAAGTCCCTCGTAATTTGAAGCAGGGCAGATTCTTCACCAACACCAAACCCAGTACTCTGCATTACACAGGGATATGAGCAAGTCACCTCACAGGATCTTTATCATGTCAGCTCGCTTACCGTGGTGAGTGCATCGTCAGCTACAATCAGTCTTGGAGAGTTGAAAAATTCCTCAGAAAACATCTTACCATTTGTGTAGCAGGAGTGAAAACCTTTCTGACCAAAGCAGACAACCACCCAAAGCCAAGACATAAAATCTGATTAAGGCTGCTGTCCTCTTGCTGAGCCCCGTGCTGATGCATGTGCTCTGGGTAGTGCTGTTCTGCTCAGGGGACCAGAGAGCAGACAGTGACCAGGGAATCTCAAATTCACACATCTCTACATGAGAAAAGACTATCGGATCTATCCAGGTTGATCCCTGCACATATGCATGCAGCAACAGACACGTGAGCTGGATGAAAGCATATCTTGTAGAAAGAGAACTAATCTCATTTTAAGGGCTTCAAGCAGTGCTAAGTCCACTAGCTCTCCAGATAAACTATTCCAACATTTAATTACCCTCCCTGCTAGGAAACTACATCTCATCTCAAGTTTAAACTGCTCTAACTTCAGCCTCCACGCACTGAGTTTCCTCAGGCTTTGCCAACCAGACTGAAAGACCTCGCAGAGTGCTCACTTCTAGATGCTGGTTTTCCTAGCAGCAGTGGTCAGTAATCAAGTCACATCTAAATCTGTTCTCATGAGCCCAACAGGACTGAGATGACTGTTGAAAGCAGGATACAGGGTTATGTGATCATTTGGTTTGACATCAGCATAAGCTTTTCCATGGTTTGTCTTTGAATTCATCCTACAGCTCCAATAACCTGAGCAGGAGCTCAGACAAAGCACCCTAAAAATGCAAGCCTGAGAAGTGCCTCTGTGCTGAGGCAGGAATCGTTACCATGCTTGGGCATGCTGAAGGTGTACAGTGTGGTGAAGACATGAGTGTACAGTGGAGAGCCATGGCAGAAACCAGGCAGAGCTGCACATCCTTGGTCCACAAAGGCTAATTGACTGGCAGTTATCTGTCTACAGCCTAATTCCAACTCTAAGAAACAGAAGTTCGGGTTCAGAAGGACTCATTATGTTAGCATGTCGCATTCCCTGTGTTGTATGTGATGATGAAGACCCCAGCCAGCTCCTGGCATTCATTCCAGCTGCACCCATCTCATGAGTCCTCAGCTTCAGAAAGCTGTGAAGCACACTGCTGACAACACCCAGACCACAGTATGCAACCGTGTTGCAGGGCAGCACAAAACAGAAACCAGGATCTGGATAACCCTCAGTGGCATAGCTGTTAACAGCAGCATTAGCAGCGTTCCTTTGTTATCCCAAAGAGTGGAGAGGTACCCATACCCTGTTATACTAGATTGCTGCCAGCAGCTGGCTGGTAAGAACACTGCTCATCCTGCCAAGGATACCAACCCGGAGGATATGTCTATGCCCTGGGAAACTTGGGTAGAAAAGCTCCGAGTTCAACAGCTCTCCATGGTGTGATAACTCCTGTAGCAGAAGCAGCAGTAAGCAGTGTGGCATGAACTCCATGAGAAACCAGAGAGCTTCCCAACCTCACTGCCTCTCAACACTCTCTGCGCCAGCTGCACCTCTTCAGTGTGCACGCAGAAGAATAATAATTACTAAACAAGTCCCTCACTGTTATTATTTCTCCAGGGGAAAGTGAGGACAAAAAGAGGGGGAAGAGGGGACAGATAAAAGGGAAAGAAACAGAAGAGAACTTGCCAGAGATCAGGACATCCATGGTTGAGAATTGTTTTGGGAAGCAACAGCTTCCCCACACACTGATAAAATTCATCAGACTCAACTGTCTCCTCTCAGGAAATTCACACCACTAGTCAAAGCCCTTCCACCTTTTCTTCTGTCCTGGACACTAACTAGCATAAAATCCCATTAGGATCTTACCTGAGACCCGTACAGAAGTGTCAACACCCACCAAAGGTACCCTCAAAGAGGTGAAAGCAAGAAACTTCAGAACAACTTCTGTTTGCAGCTCAGCAAGGCAAGGTACTGCTGATGCACCAGAGAGAAGGATGGTCACCAACTCTTACCTGTGCCTCCTGTGAGCTGAGTGCTGCTCCTCTCCTTCGCAAGCCCATTGGCTTTGGGGCTGGCACTGGGCGCTGCTGCCGTTGTTGCCCTGGGTAGCCGCTTGCCCGGTACCTTCACTGTAGTTCTCAGCAGATCGATTTCCTTCCCGTGGACGTTCTGCATGTAATCCTACAGCAGAGGCAGAATGGTTTGAGATCAGCTCTGCCCTGGCCCAGCACTCTTGGCTCCCATCTCGTCCACATAATCAAAACTAAACCCCAGATCCATTCATCCACATGCTAACTGGTTACCAGACAGATGGTCAGCCAGCAACTCGGGAGCTCACTGCATGCTGGTTTCTCTTGCACTATACTGAAGTCTCATGTCAGGTGGGCTAGAGGTGGAAGACCCTACAACCTCCCCAGTGTCCACAGCCAGCTGTTTTCTGACAACATGGATACAAAGCCTTGACGCCAACATGCCTTCTTCCCATGACTAGCTGGTGCCTTACAACTGGCTCCAGAGAAGTGCCAGGTCTCACTTTCAGTGCCCAGAACTAGTCAGCTTTGATATGAGTAATGGCAGGACGTTGCCACGGGCAGTCAGATGCCATGACAAGCCCATTTGTGAAAGCCTGGCTGGGAATCAGAGATTAGATGGAGCAAAAGAGCACGAAGGCGGCAGGCAGTTCTTCTTCCCTGTCATCTATTGTCTTTTTAATCATAGCACTCAGCTGTAACAGCTAATAATATAATATAGGACAGTGTAAGTAATGGGGTACCTGGAAATTCCCTCTCGGGTCAAAGCAAGGGTAATTCAAGCCCAAAACAACACAACTCAGGATAACTCCCTCGTACATTTACCCGCATAGCTTTACATTATTCAAAACTTGGTGCTTCCCCTTTCCTCTGGTAGACTATTACTCAGCCAAAAACTCCACGTGCAGACTGTTAATATCTTTCTGCCCAGTCTCCTAATAGCATCTCCTCTTTTGATCAGTCAGGCTGCAGACCTCTAGCTCCTCCTGAGAGCTGTCCTTTCCCATATCTTCAACCCATCCCTGCTCTCCAGGGCATTGCAGCTCTCCCCTAACCCTCTCTGATGTGGCTGGCTCTTCCTTGGGCCAGAAGGGGAAGACCCAAGCAATGTGATTTCCAGAGAGACACACAGAGGGGAACTTCCCTGCCCTGCTCTTGGGCAGACCTCAATGGAGCAGAGACTGAAACTGTGCTAAGATTCTGGACAGAATCGTGACATGGGCGCATCTTCCCCTGGCTCTCTGCACTATGGATGTGCACTGCAATTGGGAGCTGAGTGGCAACAACAGTCCAGGGTGAGACTGCAGCTGCTGCAGGGAGGCTTGGGTCTGCTCCAGTTCACAAGGAGGTCACCAAAAAGATTAACTCAGAGCTGGTCCCCACCTGCTTCCAGGTCCGAAGAGATAAGAACATGAACAAGATCAGCTTAAGAGCAACCATTCTCCCAGTCCCTGGCTCCAAGAAGCAGGTGAATGGGGGTGTAGTAGAGGCAATGTTCTGTGGTCTCAGATGACTACTACTTGCAGGGTTTACAAACTCCCAGCAGTACCTCAGCCCCTGGGTTTGAACTCTTCTCTTTCCACAGAACCCAGTGCAGGCATCCAGTCCTCACAGCACACCCAAGAGACGGGGCAGTGTGACAGCACACCCCTCTGTGCCTCCAACTTCTGCATGACTTGACCTCAAATGACACACACACACGCACACACCCCCTTTGGTGCCCCAGGGAACACCTACATAACCAGCCCAACTAAACGTTTCTCCAAGCTGTCCCTGGTTGGGTGGGAGCCTGGTGGCACCCCTGGGCAGGGAATCTCAGAGGGGCTGGAGGATTTTCCCTAACTCAGCACAATTGCTGCAGTAGCCGCCTGCCTGCCGGAGAGAACGGTCACCAGCGCACTGCTTTTATTACATGCTATAAAACAGCAATTTCTTCCCAAGCCTCCTCGCTAATTACCCAGCCAGTTCTCTCATTTCATTTTATTACTGGAATTAACAACAAGTTCAAAGCGTGGAAAGCTATTAAGATGTGTGATTAAGCCACATTCAATTAGTTTCTACAAACAATTTAATTGATGTTGCAGATAGAATTAACAGAAGGTGATTGTGTGAATGGCTCCACTGGCTGCAAAATGGGAGATGCTTTCTCTCTAGCTCTGCGCAGCACAGCACAGCCTGGCCAGTGAAGCTGGGCTGAACCACATAACGCCTTCCTCACGAGCAGAAGCACTTACTCTCCAAGGCTTTGGGAAAGTGATAGGAAACCACACTGGTCTCTTCATAAAACTTGGTTCTTTTCCTTTCACTAAAGACACCCACAGAAAGGTAAGAAAAATACAGATGCAACAAGGAAAGCTGTGCTGAATCCAGGGACCAGCCTTCAAGCACTCCTGCTCTAACTCCAGTCTCTGAAACTCCTGGCTGTTTAGAGAGGAGGCAGAGACGGCACCTCAGAGCAGGAACACACAGCTCTGTAGGACCCAAGTGCAGGTCCAGGCTGGCAGTCAAGACAGATACACACTTACACCAGGGAGTCACAGAACACTTGATTTCAGGGCTGGACCCAGCTCACTCAAGGCCAGGTTGGACGGGGCTTTGAGCAACCTGGTCTAGTGGAAGCTGTCCATGGCAAGGGGTCGGAACTGATGAGCTTTAGGGTCCCTTCCAACCCAAACCATTCTGTGATTCACTGGAGCACTCTATGCCAATCTGTGACTGCAAACTCGCAGTTTAGGACTGGCTCCCAGTAAAGAAACTTTGAAGTGGGACTGGAGGTGGTAAGATACAGATCCAGAAATAGGTCAAGTGATAAACACCCAGAAGTAGATAAGAGCCCTGTCAGAAATCTGGTAAAATCAGAACTATGACCCAGCCAGAGCTACACAGTATTCTTCATCCAATGGGGCAATCTGGGGCAGATATGTCTACTGGAGAAAAAGGAAGAAAGGCAGGGCTGTTGATCCCTGCAGTACCTACACCCATCTCAGGAGCGACAAAACAGATGCAAAAGGAGAGAAGCGTAGGCAGGAACTGCCCTGAATCATGCCAAGGAAAAGCCATTGTGAACACAAAACCAGCAAGAAGTACTCTGGGGCTTGAACACCCTGGGGCTGGGAAAGCCCCTCTCCCTGCAGTGCTCAGCAATGCCCTCACAGAAACCTCTGCTGCACCAGAATTCTGCCATCCCCCAGACATGCAGCAGTACAGGCTCACCCTGAGCGAGGCAGGGGAGAAGTTGAGACTTCACATCTCAAGGATGGAATTTTAGGATGCTGAGAGTCTCCTTGACAGAGGATCTGCACACTGTGCTTGCCACCACGTGCCTGCTGCCCTGAGAGCTGCCGCCATGAATGGAAGTGACAAAGCACGTGCCCTTCCACAGCAGCACAGGTTTCACTAGTTCAACCCTCATGTGCCCTGTCTGCATCATTCTGTGGACACGGGAACTTGCTTTGTGGCACAGGAGACAAACCTGGTGACAAGCGCACTGCAGCATCTCCAGATTCACCCTAGAAGGTGACAAGGGGAAGCTGTAATGGGACATGCTTTTCTGAACCACCTCTTCCTCCAGGCTTCCTTCCTCCAAGCAGGTATGCAGAGGGAAGGCAAGGCAAGACAAAGTGGGCTTGCTAATGAGAACAGCACACTGCTCACCAGAACCTTTGTCAGCATCACTGTAAAAAATCTAATGTGATGGTAGGTTCTCAGGGAGGCAATGCCATGGAGGGAGCATGCAGACCCCCTTATCCTTGCAGAACTCAGAGCTGGGCAGCTCTGCATTCTGCAGCCCACATGTAACCAGTCCTTGTTGTAGGTCAAGATAAGGCAAGACAACAGCTATCTTGGGCACAAGGTTCAAAGCTTGCAGTGAAACCTGAGGGAGAAGAGGTCCATCTTGTACCTTTCTTAGCAATGGGCTGTGGATCACAGGTAGAAGCAAACCAGATTTTTGCTTGGGGCAATGCAGTAATGGAATGAAACGCTGAAGAAGTGCAGTAAAGAAAGAAAGGGTGATCAATCTAGATCACCCCCTGAGGAAGAAACAGTGTAAAAAGGAGAGAAACCTAGTGTGTAGCAGCATCATCTGAAAGTGGTTAACCACCATCCCAGGAATTGCTCTGCCTCTACAGCTGATTGTAATAATGGCCTATGATGTCTCTGATGGAAATGTGATAAAACTCACACACGTGTGTGAGCACACACACAGAGCAGGCAGTAGCAGCAGCCATTTCCTCCCAGTCTGGTTCTCTAAAGATTAAAAAATGGGGTTACAAAGTTAAGGAACTGCAGAACCAAAGTACAGTACAGAGATCAAAGACTAAAAGAAAGAAGAAAGTGCTCTTAAAGCTTCCACAAATTAAGGCAAGGAATGATTGGCTTTAAAGTGTAAGGATAGGAGGATTAAAAAGCACGGCAGCTCAGGAGCCGGTCAACTGACCATTGCAAGCCCATAAGTTAGACATGCAGGATTAGAACAGAGAAGAAAGACTCTGAGGCTCAGGGCACTCCAAGACCCATGTGTCTGAGGAGATCAAGGGCAAGTCAAGGGCTCAGGAGCTTTAGGAAGCACAGAAGCAGCAACACCTTGCTCTTCTCCCTTCAGCCCTGGTGGGCCCTCCACAAGCCCTAGCCTGCCCTGTGCTCAGGCCCTATGCTGTACTCCCCAGCTACTGCCCGGCTGTCCCACTGTAGCATGTCCTCTGCAGAGGGTGCTGAGGCCCCTGTGTCACAGGTGTGCCCGTCCGCAGCTCACTGTCTCAGCAGCAAACTGTGCTCAAGAGGGAATGGGGAAGAAGTCATTAGCCCCACAGTGGGGAGGCGACAGAGATGGATGGGGAGGCAGCTGTGCGCCTGAGCCAAGCAGTGAAGAGGATCAGAGATGCATCGAGTGACAGCTCAGCTCGGCAGGCTCTGCACAGGCACCTCATCTCCATTACCCAATACCTAGCAGCCAGGAAAATTATTCCACACCCAAATGGCACCATCAGCCACGGCTGCAAGGAGTTCTTTGCCTGCTCCTCACCCCAGATGCATGGATGCAGCAACCCCTGCTTTAATGGACAGAGCAAGGGCAACAGAGAAAAGATGCATTTACTTAGCATAATTCTGTGCAAACCATGTTCCTATCTGCTTTACCCATCCAACCTGGCACTGCAGAGACAGCCTTCGTGAGAGGGAAGAGGTTTCTCCAGGCCACAGTAAAAAACAGCTCAGACTGCCCTGTCGAGGGCTCATGCTGGACCTCCTCACAGGGTCCTGCTTCGGGCAGAGCACAGGGCTTTCACCTCATACCAAACCCTGCCCAAGTAACTCTCTGCTACTGTGGCATCCGCAGAAGGACTTGCAGCAGCCATAGCATGAAGGAGGACATTGCTCTGTCCCACTCTGCCCCTCATCCTAACCCAGATGAGTGCTTACATGCAGACTGGGGTGGTAGGTGAGGACTCCGTTGTCACACAGCGTCACATACTTCTTCTTCCACTCCTTGTTGAGAGACTTGCCACTGCGTTTGAGGAGAATGCCCTGAAAGACAAGTGTCAAAAGTCTCAGACCTTGCTTGGACCAGGCACCTCCCGCTCAGCTCCAGCACTGGCCCTTGTGGGAGACCAGTCCTTGAAAAGACACAAAGATAAAGACATGAGAAAACATCTTCTAGGTGGGCCTTCCCAGCAACGTTTTCCCTGGGACTGGTAGGAAAAGGGCTGCACCCCTTTTCCCATCAATCCGTGCATTTCTCCATGGACAGCATCTCCCTTTCCCAGAGACAATGGTCTCCACATGCCAGTACTGATGCACAGATCCTCTGAGGGACCCATAATGCATTCTGCTGTTCCAAATGATTCCCCCCTGGGCAACTCTTCTTGTGCTGAAGGCAGTGACAAAACAAGGCAGAAGCCAACTTCACAACCAACCAACACTGCTCTGTTACCACAGTGCTCCCAGACCTACTTCCATCACTGAAAGCACAGCAAGAGGGACGATCAGGGCAAGGACAACTTGGGACAGGCAGGGGCCAACCAATGAAACAACACTCAAGATACAGATCCCACAGGGGATGCGCATTCTCTTGCCTGCTTGCAATTACTTCTTCGAGATGCCAGCAAATGGAGCTAGGGACACGTCTGGGCAGTTGAGGGGTCACTTCACTCCCCTTCCCCATCAGGATTTACATAAGACCCATCCTATGGTCTTCAGGAAAAGCACACTGCTAAGGGTCTGTAAATGATTGTGCTCCCATGCCCTGAAGCTCCTTCTTCCCACCAGCCCAACCCAGAACTAACCCAGAACTTCCATTGATCTGAATCAATGCTCAGAGCTTGGACACCTCTAACCCCCTCCCTGCCCAGTTCTGCCTTCCCAGGAAAACTGCTTCTAGTAGCAATTCATCATGCACCAGGTAGGACCAGAAGTGGAGAGGGTGAAAGCAGACAGGATGGGAAGCCAGGCGCAAGGGCTCTGGAGGAGGGACTGAGGAGAGAACATCAAGTATTCTGCTGGCACAGAGGAAAGGATAACATAGGGGGACAAAAGTACAAATGAATACCAGAGTCTGGGAAAAAACTGGATCTATCAACTGTCGGGCCTGAGCCCTCCGAAAGCCCTGTCTGGACAGACATCCAGACTGGCTGTTCCCAACGTGGCAAAAATCTGGGCCCCAGGCCAGCACCTCCTCAAAAACCTGGACAGAAAGTCTCTGTCCTGCCAGCCTCGGCATATTTGGGGGCCCCGTCCCAGTGCCTAGAGACTGAGGCTGCTGTGCCTGCATGATGGAGAAACACAACAAAAAGTTGTAGGGTTTGGCACATGCTGGGGTAACAACGCTGCCAGACATGACCATGAAATCGG
Source organism: Agapornis roseicollis (assembly GCA_002631895.1). Taxonomy (NCBI): domain Eukaryota; kingdom Metazoa; phylum Chordata; class Aves; order Psittaciformes; family Psittacidae; genus Agapornis; species Agapornis roseicollis. The sequence continues at coordinate 114,995 of NDXB01003726.1, read as the reverse complement.
CAATAAATGATGCAGAAAAGGCAGAAGTGCTCCATGACCGCTTATGTTCAGTACTTGGGAAGCAAACAGTGTGAAAAGGAAACGCCTCCTACCCGTGCAAGGCAGAGAAAATTAAAACAGAGCAGCTAAAGCTAAGCTGTGTAGGTGGCAGGATCTGGTCCCTTGCCTTCAACAGCTCAGAGAATTAGCTGAAGAGCTCACTCAGCAGTGGTTAAAAGGTGCTGATTTTAACATGCCTCGGAACATGGCGGCAGCGGGAGAGCTCAGGCTCTGCCAAGATCTGTGAGGGGAAAAGCAATGACCCTTGTAATTACGGCCACTTAGCTGGACACTTGCACCAGGCAAAACTGTGGAAAACCACCACAAGAAGTGATCAGCAAGGATACAGAATGGAACTAATGACAACCAATGCAGAAAGAGGACATCAGAGGAGTTTGATCCTACTTTTGGTAAGATGGCAACATCTCCCGACAATGGTCACTCTGCTGACACAGCATTTTCAGGTTTTGCTTGGGATTTTAACTAAGCAGCACACACCGTTAAGAACCATCTGTACAAAATCCGTAAGGCCATTAATGTACAGAGTAAAAACTGGCTAAGCTAAAAGTCTCAAACCATCATAAATGAGAACAAGTGTAACCATAAATGGCAAATCCACATCCAACAGAAGTGCTTGTATAGAGGTCCAGCCAATCTGCACTTGATACACAGGATTTAACCACTGCCTTCCCCAGACGAGCTCAGAGAAAGCACAAAACCAGAAAACTTGAAGGAAACACAGAAATTTCACAGCTAAGTGAATGATCAGTGACTGGTCATTAGCACAATCTGCCTTGTACAAAACTGGGCTCCTGAGAACAGCATGGACTTTAGTTCAGCTCATGCAAGGTCCTGCTCCAGAGGCAGACCACCCATCGGGGGACTCTCAGGGCTGGAGAGCACCATCACTGAGAGATTCCTGAGCTCCCAGGGTTCAGAGAAGAAGGCAACTCAACATGGCAGCAGGCTGCCAGGTAGGATATGGCAGATGGTATTACCTCCAGGTGTGATATTACCATAGAAAGCAGAGCTGGAAGTGTCCATAGGCCACCTCACCACATCCTTCCCTATGGCAGCTCAGGTGCACCCACATCACTCCAACCTCTCTGTAAAAACCACCAGTGATGGAGACTGTGCTCCTTCCCACCAGCGATCAGACATTGATGCTTCCTGCTTGGACAGGGACACCTTCCACCAGACCAGGTTGCTCCAAGCCCCGTCCAACCTGGCCTTGAACACTGCCAGGGATGGGGCAGCCACAGCTTCTCTGGGCAACCTGTGCCAGGGCCTCACCACCCTCACAGGGAAGAACTTCTGCCTCACATCCCATCTCAATCTCCCCTCTGTCAGTTTAAAGCCATTCCCCCTTGTCCTGTCCCTACCTGCCCTTGTCAAAAGCCCCTCTCCAGTTCTTCTGTGGGGCCCCTGTGGTGGTGACCATACAGAGCGGTCCTGGGCCCTCTGCAGCAGCCTGCAGCATGATCTGAAGACTGTGATTACAGTTCTGTGTACTCTTCTCTCCTCTGGACTCGCAGTCCCAAACCTGTTGCTGCCATGCTGCAGAACGTGCTCCTGAGAGCATTAACCTGCTCACCCTGGAGCCTCCAACTGTCCCACAGCTTGAAGGGCAGTGACCTGACTAGCACATGCAGCCCATTCGGGGCCTGACTGTGCCAGAAGCACAACTGCTTCTTAGACCTCGTAAGCCATCCTCTCACAAGCAGTGAGTGGTATCTGTGCTTCCCCAACACCAGGCCGGCTCTGCTCTGGTTCTGACCATCACAAAATCATCTTCTCTAGCACCATGGCTGGGCCATGCATTTCCCACACAGTGTATGAAAGTGATTCTTCCTCCTCACATGTAAGGGCAGTTTAATATTACACTAGACAAAAATGGCTGATGCTCTGTAGTTCAGAACATTTGCTTGGTATCTTTCAAACAAATCTGCTCCAGGCCAGGCTGAAGATACGAATTTGGCTCAAAGTCACTGGGTAAGATTGTTTGGCTTCTGGGCATAATGATCCCTTCTGGCCTTAAACCTGGCTCAGTTCTGCAGTCTGACCTGCCAATACATACTGCAAAACAGCTCTGGCTGCCTCTCCTCTCCTCGATGTGCCTTTGACTTGATACACCTTGGTGCTACAAAATACCTACTTCAACATTTTCAGGCTGCTGCATCTTCTATCAAGCTCTAAAAATGTGTTGCCTGTAGAGAAGAGTTCAGCTGCAGTTAGTTCAGCTACAAATGTGGAACTTCGCAAATTGAAACACAAGCAAAACGAGAGCTGGAAACAGAGAATTGAGCACTGGCAGCCCACTTTTTCAAGCCAGAAGGCATGAGAGTCCAAAACTGGGAGTAACTACACAGTCTAAGTAAACAACTAATAAAATAGGGGGGGGGGAGGAAGGGAAAGGGAGGAAAGGGGCCCTTAAGGCCAAACATTTGCAAGAAACAGCTGAATTGAGGGATACAGCTCAGTTAAACTTGTTTGCTGCTGTATTGGAGATTAAGAGGCAGGGGACAGAAGCCGAGAGGATTCCAGATTTTAATGGTTCTACTGTGCTGACTGCCTCAAGGTTACAACTCTGCAGCCCAACTTCTTTTCTGATGGCAGGACACAGAGCTTTGGCCCAGCAGCATCCAGGTAACTCTGGTTTTGCTGGAGGGAGGAAAGCCCCTGCAGCAGCTCAGAGGGAAGTGAGAAGAAGCAAGGAGGACAAGGCCACACGAAATGCTGGAGGCAGTTGAACTCATCCCCTCCACGCAGGTCCAGGGCATGCTCCTGCACCCCAGCGTGCCTCCAGGCTGGTCTCCTCAGAGTGCTGAGGCCCCTGCTCACACCATCACACCTCAAGCTCCTTCTGCTTCTCATAGAAAGAGTCACAAGAAGTAACTCGTGTTTCTGTAAGTTTCTTCCCAAGTCAAACACGAAGGAAAGAAGCTGCCAGAGATGAAAGGGGAGAGAGCCCAACCCTCTTCCTCTCCCCTCTTTGCCTTTCTTTCCCCGCATTTTGTTGGCCCGCGTGAGTGTCTGTGTTGTGTTTGGATTGTGGTGCACAGTAAAAGCAGCAGCAGCAATATGCAGCGTAATGAAGCAGGGAGCAGCGATGGCCCCCAAAGGACTCGTTTACTCCACAAATCTCCCTTCCACTCACTTTTTGCTAAGAATTTTAACAACAAACTTAATTGTAAAGTCGCGTATTGATTGGAAAATGCAAATGGCAATTTAAATGTAATCTAAGCTCCCAGCATGATCCTAGCTCCCAAGGAGGAGGAGTCACCCGCCTTGGGTCCTACTGGAGTACATGGCCCAAACTGAGCTGGGCCAGGGACCTGGGGACCCCCGGGCTGCATGTGTATTCAGCACAGCCTTCCCAGAAAGAATCTGGTACAAGTGCAATTAGGACTCCATTCCTAGTAACGAACAGCTGGGGAAGCTTAGTCTCCTGGCCTAATTAACCCACTTCTCAGAGACAAGTGTCCAGAAGAAGCTCTTCCAACCTTGCAAGACCATCTGAACCTACATAGCACCAAAAGGACATCACAGCAAGGGGATCCTGACTCCACCACGGTGTGGAGCAGGCCCAGCGGAGGCACTGACTGCCTCGCAGCCTGGAGGGAGAGGAAGTGCTGTGAAGAGGGGCACCGGCATCCATGGTCTCACTTGTCCTAGTGGGGATTTCCATCTTTCCTAGGTGTGCTTGGTGCATAAGGGACACAGAGATGTCACGCAGAGGCGTTGTTCTCAGGTGTGCTGGAGAAGGCTGTGACAACCAACAACTAGCAGTATATGGCCCTTCTCTTTCCAGTGTCTCCCCTTTCTGCAACACCTAACCCAGCCTCATACTTCATGGTCTGCCTTCCCAAGCACCAAGCACCAGACAAGGCTGCCAGCAGTCTCTAGTGCTACTTCTCTTCCTGCAGAATCACACTGATCACAGCCACAGGTATCATGGAAGGAGTCTGCAGGGCAATCACCCTTACTGCTGCCCTGCATCATCCACTGACTTCAGCTACCTCAGGCAATTTGAGCATGCACCAGGCTTACTTTTCCAAGCAGAGGAATCAAACTGCTCCCAAAGTTACCCATCAGTGGCTGCAGCACCCCCAACACAGCATCCGTTGTCATCAGCCCAGCAGTGCACATACTGAAGGAAGCGAGGCAGTCTGAATTTGACCAAGCACCCAGGCAGAAGATCCTGCATGTTTGCCACTCTACAGCCTCTAAATCACTGGCTTCTCTGACGGTTTATGGCTGGGCAGGATCACCAGACCATGTGAGAGTAAAATAAGCTAAAGGCCCTGTTCTTTCACTGCCCTTCAGAGAGATGGTAAGCAATGAGATCTCCACAATCTTCCAGAAAGGGCAGGTCCATATCAGAGAGCAGAGCAATCACTGCCAATCCTGAATCTTCAGGATATGGAGCTACAGCTGCTGAGAGGTTTTGCTCCTTTTCCACTGGTGGCACCAAACCAATGCTCCTCTTGGAGGAACGACTTGTTGAAGGGCTGCAGCAAGGACAGTGCAGAACTGCAGCACTCTGGTGATACTTTGGATCTACTACACTGCATGTTTACACATATAACCTGTAACCTGCAAGTGTTCAAGGCCAGGTTGGAGAGAGCTTTGAGCAACCTGATCTAGTGGAAGGTGTCCCTGCCCATGGCAGGGGATTTGAACTGGATGAGCTTTAAGGCCCTTTCCATTCCCAAACCATTCTGTGATTCTATGATTCTATGTGGATACTGGCCTGCTTTCTCCTTTATGATCAAAGCTCTGTGCCTTCCTAAGATGCTGTAGCACAACTGTGCAATTCAAGCAGTGGCAGAGCAGCAATTTCAGAGTGCCACGGTATGTCAAAAGACAGGTCACAGCAGTGCTCTTTGGCCCGAGCACTGCCACAGGGCCAGCAACTCCAGTACGCTGTAAGACAGTCAGAGCCCAGTGATGGAGATCCATTTGCATAGACTGACGTCTACCTTTCTGACCAGACACTGCTTCCCCAGTGTCAGTACATGTTCCTGTAAAAAGGTTGCTAGGATCTCCTCTGTGGAATCACCAATCACCTTCTGCTGCTTTGGCTACAGAAGGTGCCAGTCCTGAGCCTGGGCATGGACCCAGGTCTCACAAGGTAACATTTTGCACCGGGCTCTCCTGGAGAGCTGCTGCTGGGAAAACTGATCACTTCACTTAAGTCCTGAACCAGGCAAGCGACTTCACACCTACTTCCTCTTGCAAAGCACAGGAATGATGGCCAAGCCTTGTTTCACAGACCTAGACCTTTGCCTGTCCCCATTCTCTACCTGTCAAACTCAGTAACAGCACTGTCCCGCCTACAGCAAGAAATAACTTAAGAATTACACTAAACCACTGTTATTTCCAACAGACTGGACAAGGCCAGGTCCAGTCAGCAACAAAGAGTGACACAGGAGCAGTTAAACAAAGCATCTTGCCCTGATGAGTGAAGTGAAAGAGTGAAAAAGCAACCCAAAGGTCCACAAACAAAAGGCCATGGAAATGCTTCCACAACCAGACCTCCTGGAGCCAGCAGCACAGCTCTGGGGAATCAAGTCAGGTCTAGTTCAAGGCTCCAGTCTCTCTGCCCTCAGCCTCCCTTCATCACTGCACAGCAACTGCACACTGTTTCCCCCACCTGTCATGCTGGGCTGACTCAAAACCAGAGCACACCAGCCCTGCCACCACAAACCATGTCCCCACCACACTGACTGGCAGCCAAAAGGCAGCACACGTGGCATGGAGGCAGGGCATGGGCTGCTCAGCTTGCAGCCTTCTGGTCAGTGTTGGGTGGTGCTAGCATAGGCATGGCCATCATTTTCACAACATGGCCCCTACCAAGGTTATGCAGAGGCAGCCAGGTCTCCATGGAAATAACAGGAGCAGTGTGGACAGACGGGCAAGCACCTCAGCAGCATAAAAGGTGGAAGAAACAGTTAAAGGAGCTTTGATCCCTGCTCCAACCAGGAGATTAAAACAAGGCCTTGTGCCACAGGAGGAGATGGGGCGTGACCTGGCATGCAGCTGATAAGCCCCTTCCTGTTGCAGCTGTGCAAACCTTTGGCATGCTGGAAGCAGACCCCACAGACCCTGCCCAGCACTGCTCCCCTCTAGCCCCCATGCTGACCTCTAGCATGCTGCCCTCCCAGACACAGCCCAGTGCTGCTCCACTGCACTCCCCTGCCAGGGGCACAGACAACAGCCCTCTGCAAACCTTCCAGTGTATTACTACATGGACTGGAAAGGGCAGGAAGCTTTGGGAGCTGCAACAGCAAGCAGGGTCTCCCTCTTTTGATCCACCACCCCATTCCCCTGTCAGCCTGGTCCCACCTAGATGTAACCAGCCTCACGTGCACAGCAGCTCAGATCTGGCAGTGTGTAGGCAGATGGTGCATAACAACAGCACAGCCACATGCTGCAGAGCAGTGCATAGGTGAGCTTTGCCAGTAGTGCATGGAAACCCTGGTGGAAACACCATCACACCATCAAGCCAATCCATACCACTCAGTTTGCTCAGACATTACCCATTGCTGCTTTCCAGCTGATGGACACAGGGGTAGGCAACACTCAGGGTCAATTCCAGGTAGCTCAAGCTTTCCTGGAAACCAGGAGGCAGAAGTCTAATGCTCTGCGGAGAGGACAAGTGGCTGCCTCACTCTGATTCACAACACTCAAGGCATGGGCTTGTTTGATGAGGAGAGGAGAGCTTCCCTGTCCTGCCGGAGGGCAGCTGGGCTGGTGTGGAGCAGAGCGGAAGCAAAGAGAAGAAGAGAGAGGAGAGGAAGAGCGCAGCGCTGCAGCGGGGAATGCGCTGGGGCGCAGATGCGGGGTGCGGATGCCCTCTGCTGGAACCGCTCCGCCAGCCATCGGAGCAGCCCTTGCTCCGCACCCAGCACTGGCACACAGAGCAGGGCCCACGGCAGCAACCCCACACACCGCGCTCCTGGGGTCCCGGCAGGCGTGCAGTCCCCAGGATACCCGGTGAGTCGGGCCAAGGGGCACCCGGCTCCTCTGTGCTCTCCCACACGGAGCACAGGCACCTCAGTGTACCACAAAGCCTCACAGCACTTCCCCAGGGAGCCTGCTCGACATGGGGGTGAAGGGAGGAGGATCGAACCTGCTTCATCGGAATGGCCCGCCCGCTGCCGATACTGTCCGCTTTACACTCCGGCACCTTCTTCTCCCGCTCCGGGTCCGCACCCTTTCGAGACTGGAAGAGAAGAGACACAGGTTCATTAGAGACGGGAGCACAGGAGATGGAAACACATGGCCCCACCATCCCCCAGCAGGCTACCAGACCAGACCACTCTCCCCCAGGCCAGGTCTCCCAGCGCATGGAGCAGCCAGCATCTCGCCCGTCCCCTCTAGGGACACTCCAGCCCCAGCCTCCCCCCAACCTGTCCCCTGGCAAGCTGCCTTCTCCCCCCACAACTGCAAGCAGAGCTGTCCTCCTAGCAAAACGGGGCTACCTCTGACCCTCCCTCCCGCAGGGGCACACAGGACATGGTGACAGACAGAAATGCATGGGATGCAGGTGGAGCATGGATGGAAGCAGGAGAGGCTAAAGGCAGTGAAGGAACTCACACCTCTACTAATCCAACAGATTTATTCTGTTAACACACTTGCACCATACAAAGTAGCACAGGTCACCGGGCAGAGAGAGATACCAGCCCCTTACAAAAGAGCATGGACAATAAATATCTATCACACGTCTAGAGAATTGAGAGCAAAACCCGCCAGCCCCCGAGGGCGGCTGCGGTGCGAGCAAACTCCAATAAATACAATATGAAATATACAGTCTGTTGAGCAGAACTCATTCAAAGTGCTTAGGACAGAGGAAAATATCAAGTCATACACGGCATGGAGCACAATCAATACATTCAGAATCACAACAATGGCAGAAGGGCAGCGGCAGCGTCTCTCTGGAGCGTCCTACACACCCCCTCAGTCCGGGAGCGCCCCATGTGCTTTGGATCAGAAAGGGACACGAGCCCCACGCGCCTGGGACACCGATTCACTTGCTTTTGGGCCCAGAACAAAACAAAGAGATTGAAAGAGAAGAAAACTAAAGAGACATAGATGGCTGCTCTGCTGCGAGGAGGAAGAGGAGGAGGAGCAGGAGTCCATGCAGGCTGCAGGAGGTGCAGTAGGGAGGAAGGAGCTGAGTGCTAGCGGCAGGTGCTAACAGCAGCTCCCGCAGGCAGCAGCAAAGCGTCTTTTGGCCCATCCAGCTCCACTCGCTGCTGTCGCCCGGTCCCGGCGGGTCTGCAGGTCTTCCCATCCCATGAGGGTCGTTCGCCTGGCATCCCCGAGCATGGAAAGTGCCTAGACAGCATCCAGCAGGCCCAGAAATGTCCCAGCTTAAAGTGCAGACGCAGGCCGTCTCAGCGCTTCCTAGACTTTACATTGGGGGGATTTAAAAGGCTCCTGCGTGTCTCCGAGGGGGGGACCCATGCTGGCTGGAGGGCGGGCGAGCCTCTAATCTTAGATCAATCCCAGTGCCCATCCCTTATCCGGCCCTGGAGAGGCAATGAAAAGTGAGAGAATTTGTACAGAGGTGCCGTGTGTAACCACCTGGATCTTCTAATTTGGAAGGAGTTGGAAAGGCCTTTTTGTTGATGAAAAGTTGGAAACAGTGGCACATATCTGCAAATATCGAAAGAATAAAGAGTTTGGCAAGTTATACTCAGAACACGGACACGAGTCTGTCAGCGATGGGCGCCAGTGGATGGACAGACAGGCCACGGAGTGGGCACTGGCACAGCAGCAGTCGGGGTTTGGACTCCAGCTACCGGGGACAGGGCAGGCGCCTCTGGGCAGGGTCTGTCTCCACCAGGCAGTCCCTGGCATGCAGACCCCCATGGGCAGTGGGGTGCGACCCAGTGTGGGGAGCAGAGGGGAGCAGGAGGGGAGCAAGAGCAGGAGAGGAGGAGGAAAGGAAAAGGAGAAGGACTGGACCAAAGGAACCAGGCACAGCTCAGGACTGAGGCTGCAGCTGCTCCTGGAGCTGAGCAGACCTGGACCACAGAGGGCCCTGTGCCCACCGGGGACCCCACAAGGACGGGGGACTGCTAGCTACACCTACGCTGCCTGCCTGGGAAAAGCTAGTGGCTAAAAAATCATCTTTCCTTTCCTTCCCATCCCTACTCATCCTGGCCCTGTCCCACTGCAGGAGGAGGTGTCAGGAGCTGCTGCTGCTGCCACGACCAAATGGGGTGAAGACTTCAATGTGAGCCATGTATGTGCACCAGCACAAGAGCAAGCAAGTGAGCGTGAGCCCCAGCACCACGGCGAGTGAGCGTGAGCCCAGATGAGCACAGGTGAGTACCACAGCGAGAGTGAGCAAGCTTGAGCCCAGAATGAGCGAGCAAGTGAGAGCCCTAGACAGATGATGACGTCCAGAGCGAGTAAGCGTGAGCCCCACAGCAAGCTGCCCTCCTCCTCCCCCCATGAACGTGGGCCTGCACCAAGTGAGCTGAGCATGGCGCTCCAGGAGGAGTGAGACAGTGTGAACATGAGCTGACGGCGAGTCCAGAACCCGTCGGCGCGCAGGCGAGCAGAAGGATGGGTGGCAGTGCATGAGCGCCCACGTGCACTGGTGCACAGCAGCAAGCATGAGCGAGAGAAACGGCGGGGAGTGAGAAGCATCCACCAGCACTGAAGTGCAACAGAGTAAGCATGACCACTGACAACAGGAGACCTACAGGGCATCTTTCACACAGAGGAGGGGAGGGCTCATACGGTAACAACCATGCGTCAGGAGCAACCTGCTGCCCAGGGTGGTGTGTGCTGCGAGGAGGAGGTTGGTGGGGGACAGCCTACCTGCCAGGCAGCAGAGGGAGAGGGGCCAAGCACGTACGGGCTGGGAACACGTGCATACAGGAGCTGGAGGTGTATGAGATGCCAGTGGTGGGGAGTATACGAAGCATTCAGGACATTAGAGCAAATGCTTCTAGGATGTCAGAAGCTGGAGATGGGTACGCTCCCAGCACCAGGAGTCAGAGGAATCTGGGATGCCAATAGCGCAGTGAGAGTGATGGGGCATGGGACGTTGTGGATTTATGTGGTCTCGGTCCAGGGCAACGGCAGCTGTTCACACAGGGTAACATGGTGCAACACGTACAAGGACTTTGTGGTGGCCAGTTCCACAGACAGCAGACACAAGTGTACTGAGCAATGGTGGCTGGAAAGCACATTTAGATGGGAAGGAGGATAGGCCTGAGTCCAGCACATTTACAGGGGCACCAGGGGGAGAGGAATACATTTACATGGGAAACAGAGGCTATCTATGCTAGACATAGGAACTTGGAAGTATGTGTGTGCTAAGAGCAAGGGGAAACTCACGGGCTGTGCTAACAGTGAGGCTAAGTGTGTGGGCAGGACTGTGTGCACAGGTGTGTGCATGGTGGGAGAGTGTGCTGAGAGGCAGTAGCTGCAGACATTCCCTGCACCACCTGGGGCCCAAGGTTTTGCTGACTCCCTAATGCCCCCCTCCATCCATGCCGCACAGCAGTTCCCAGGTGCACTGCTCAAGTCACACAGATGCTCAGTTTGGGTACTGGAGAGAGGGAAGTCCAGTGCCTAGCGCTGGGCTCTGCACAGCACCACCTTGCACAGCACATCTGGCACCAAACAGGAGGCCCAGGAGCCAGGGGCACGGCCCCAAGGAGAGGAACGGCAGAGGTCACTGGTGCTGTGCACGCACAAAGTGCAGCTCTCCCCAGCAAAGATCAGGGAGCTCTGCTCAGACCCATGCACACTATATACACACACACTCCTACGTGTGCAAGGAGCAGCCTGCTCTCAAGTGCTCCCCCATGCACACACACACACACACTCATCAGAAGCAGCTCTCTACACCACAGTCCTTACACACTCAGAAGACTCCCTCTCCTGTGGGGAGAACTCCCCATGCACCCACTCTGCACCCCCTGCCACCCACCCCTCCCTGGCCAGCACAGCAAGGTTCACCTAGAGACTACTGCACGGAAGCCTGCGGGGTAAGACTGCTGTGGATCTGCTCCCTTCCCCTCCTCTCTTTGCCTGACCCTCAGAAAACTCATCCCAAAGTTCCTGTGACCCCAGTGTGCTTACCGTGAATATGTTGGAGCGCCGCTTGGATTGCTTGCGGATGGGGGTGGGTGTGTTGGAGGCAGCGACGGTCTCAATCCGCAGCTCCCGCTGGCTGATGCTAGGTGTGGAGGGCACAGAGGAGGAGTAGTCACTGAAGGCTCCTCCACCATTGGTAGCCTAGGGCAGAATGGGACAGTCAGAGACAAGCAGATGCCTGGGGGTGTGACTGCAGAAACACCTTCCACCTACACAACCTAGTGCACCAGGGCAAGGAAGTGCAGCACAGGACTGGAATAGGGGAGACATCCCACACCATGCACTGCTCCTGCCCAACAAGGGATCTTGGGAAAGCAAGTTTCCCTTCTTTCTGCTCCAGTTTTATCACTGATAAAATGATAAAGTTCTGAAATCAACAGTGAAGAGCAGCAAATGAGAACTTCTCTTAAAGAGAGGAAAGAGCCATTCAAGCAGCAGTCCAGCCTCTTCCTTTCTAAGGCAGAGCAGGGTACTTGTGACTGAGGGCAGCTAGGTGTGCTGCAGGGAACTCCTGCTCTGGAAGGACTTGGAGATAGACCTCCTTCTGAGCCCCATTTGGGAAGCTGCAGTGCCCCTGTTTGCCAGGGCTATCCCAGGCTCTGGGGCAACTCCACAAAAGCCTGCCTGCAGCACTGTGTTTCCTGAAGCCAGAGCAAAACACCCTTCCACAGCAGGGATGAAGCCCATGGGAAGGCACGCAACCCTGACAAAATGCCTTTGAAGACCTCCATGTCCAGGTGGGTCTGGAACACCTTAACACCAGGCTGGAGACAGGGCAGCACCAAGCAACAAATCCTCTGCAGTCTGCCCAGCTTTACTGCCTGCTCAACAGGAAAGGGAGCCTTGTATCAGAAGGGACTCATTGCATTGAGCTCCGATGGGCCACCAGCCCAGCAGCACACATGGCTCAAACCAAGGAGCTAGAGGCCACATTGCTGCTCCTGTGGCTTTCAGAAAGCCTCCCTGCCAGTACACAGGACTCAGACTGCCCCAGGACTACCCAAAGACATGAAAGCTTCTGATGCCCTGAATGTAGAACGAGTGAGAACCTGGTCTGCTTCTGCTTTTCCACATGTAAAGGCAGGGCACTCTATCTGGAAACGTGGCCAGGCTTCTTCTCCACTTGCTGTCTAGCTGATGAACCCTATGCTGAATGAAGGAGTACTGCTACCATGTCCCAGGGAAGAAGGGACCACCAAGGACATGGAGAAGCAAAGCAATGTGCCACCCTGCCAGTGACTTCTGAGCTTTTAACAGAAAGAGCTCCTGCAAACCATAGATTCAACACTGAGTGAAGAAGTGTTCTGCAAACACTGCAATGAAGGATGACAGGCAGAAAGCTAGTGCTACCGCATCAAAGAGAAATTGCTGAGACAGCTCAAGTTTAGCATCAGGCATAACAATGCATGTACAGTCATTATTTAATTGATGTGTAATGTGTGAACCATGTCAGAAAAAGATTCAAAGCATGGGGGAAGAGATGGCCAATGCTGCAGCACAGAGAACCTGCTACCCAGAAAGATGAGCCAGGCAAGGCTACCAGGAGTCCAGAAACCACTCTAAGGCAGTTTCCTGGCTAAGCTCTGCATATTTCAGTATCCTGGTCAGCACAGTTATAAAGCTACAACTGTGGAAAGGATTCAGTTCCAAAGAGGCTGTAGAGTTCAGGTTCCTGCCATAGCAGCTGGGACAAGCCCCATGGATGTTAGGTGATGGATGCTAAACCTCCCAGGAAGAAATATTGCTGAATTGTGGTTTACATTTTACATACTCCCTGTAGTCTTGTTCGTAATTTTTGCCTGGCCAGAGTAATTTTCTTTAGCCTGTTAAGTTTGCCTGGTGTTGGAGACAAGTCAAGGTTACTGCCCGTCTCGAACAACAAACGACACAAGCATTTGAGCCTGCTGGTGTCCCACAGACACCCAAACCTCAGGACAGGCACTGGGGCTGAAGGATGTCTCGCACCAAAGGCAAGCATGAGGGCTGGTACCATCCCATGAGCTCAGGGCAGAGGAGAAATTCGCTCAAAGGCTGGCAGCAGCATACCCTGAACCACCACATCACCTTTCAGCTCAAGCAGGCTGCTCCGGGACCTCAGTAGGGATCCAGAACAAACCACAGGGATGTGGGAGAACCCTGACAAGATGGCACGTCTGGGCAGAGACCTTATTTTTGCTCCTGGCAGCTACTTTACAGATCCACCTGAACAGCCACCTGCAGTCACTACTGGAATCTAAGAACACAGCAGAAACTGAAAACTTAGTAAAACACATGCAGGACAAATCCTTTCCATTAGCATGTAATGGGTAAGTACTGTGAACTTCAAAGAAGTGCCAAAGGGTGCCTGAGGAGGGAAGAACTCAGATGAAGTTAAGATGTAGTACTCTTGGCGTAAAAAGGCACAAGGCAGAACAAGGAGTTACATTTGGGAAGGGTTCTCAACAGAAGGTGGCAAACAGAACAGAACAGCAGCCACTGACTCAGAGCCTGCACAGGGACAAGGAAGAAGCCAGGAGTGCAGAGACCATGAAATGGAAGGATCACAAGCTGAGCAGGCATCAGGACATGGACTTCCACAAGGAAATAACGTCCGTTGTTTCAGCTGCCAAGACACACACGCTAACCAAACCCTGCTGAAACATGCTGCAGCAGGCCGGGAAGCACTCATTACCCAGCACAGGTGAGCTGCAGTTTGGGTTTCATTTTACTTGCAAACTTTAATTTTCCACCTCTTTCATCTGCTCTCCTACTGAGGTCTCCCTAAACGCACTTCCCAGTGTCACAAAGAGCCTGTGCAGGACCACAGCCTGAGGCCATCAGTGAAGCTGTGATACCAGTGCCAGGAGGGCAGCTGTGCCTAGGCAGCACCTCCCCAAGGCCCAGTGGCTACACAGCTCACTCCACCAGCCTGCATGGCTTGGTAGGGGTGCCTGTTGTTACCTTCTGCCAGCTGCTGGGAATGAGTTCCCTGGTGGAAAGACAAACTTCCACCCCACAGCAAACAGGCAGCAGTGACTCATCCCACAGCCTGTGGCACTCCTAAAGGCATCTCAGAGTCCCTGAAGAAAGATGGAGAAAGGGGTAGCAAGAGTAAATCAGGTGGAATAACTCTGCAAGTACTGCAAGCATCCACCGACCCGAGAACCTCCCACCCACACCCTGTGGACATGAGACAGGCAGCTGCCAGAAGGGAGCAGGGTGGAAGTCAAGGCCAAGCCAAGGAACAGGGATCCCAAACCCATTTAACCTGTTCATCCAGTGATGGGTGATGGCAGAATGCAGGAGAGGAGAGCCTGAACCACCAGGCAAGCAAGAGCTTTCCCTCTGGGGTTGCAGGGTCCCGGCAGATCTGTGGTGTCTGTTCTACAGGGTGCAGATGCACGTCCCACATGCTGCTGGGAAAGCCCACTGGTGTCCACAGGGAGCATATGTAGGACTACCCTGGCTCCTGCCACACCAGAGGACCAGGGAGATGCTGAACATGATACCCAGGGTCACACACCTGATGAGGATGTCTGGTACACATGGTGAGTGCTGGTGGAAAACCCTGACCACAGCTGACCTGCTACTACAGCTCCCTTCCCCTGCACTTCAATGGAAGAAGACATCTTCTTCCTTTGAGGCAGCAGGCTGCAGAATAACCCCAAAACTCCCAAAGACAGAAATGAAATCAGGGCCTTTGGCTTGTCCAAGAACTATTAATAAGGAGGACCATCCACTGCAAGGACATCAAAACACCTCACACAACATCACTATTCCAGACCCCTGTCAGTCTGGGAACCTGGCACAATGGTTTGGAAACCAGCCACGACCTCACACCAGGAGAAGAAAGTCCTCTGGATGGATGGGGACAGCATCATCAGGGTCCTCTGGGGTCTATCCTCTTCCAGTAATTGCAATGGACTGACGGGAATGGCCATTTCCAAGAAAGTTATTTCAGCTCAAGTAGTAGCATCAAGCTACTTCCAGGAAAGATGTCCCCAGGTCTAGGACAAGAAGCAAGGCTGGTTCCCAGCTCCTGTCTTCTGTAAGCAGCCCTCTGCAGGGACTCCCTGCTCCCATTTCCAGAACACAAGTACCTTCTTCACTGCCAGCTCCAGGAGACAGAGCTGGACCTGCTGCACAGGCCAGGGTACCAGGTAGCAAGCAGACCATCCCTCTCATTTTAGACAGCACCACCATTTCTCCAGGCACAAAGCTATGAACGGAAGCAGACCTCAACCACAGATACTAGCAGAACATAAGAGGGATGATCTAGGGGGCAAGGAAAAGCTGTTGCTAACAGCAGAAAGGCAGCCTGCTAAGGGGAACTGCATAGCCAGCAGCTGCAGGCAGCACCTCTCAACACCCAGTCAGGCCCTGCACAGAAAGAGCAGTGCACAGGCTGCCAAAGGCTCCTCCTGGCCAAGTACTCATGATGCAAATGCCAGTCCCGCTGTTCCTACTAGCGGTACTGAGAAGAAAGATCCTTCTGTCTCAGTGTGTGTATCTTGTACACAACACCAACACATAGCTGCAGTCCAAGGCAAACAAAAGCTCCTAATTCTATTCTTCGTTTGACTTCTTTCCATTTCATCGTCATGTTAAACCCTTCCTTGAGATCCTTCTCCATGCCAGTTCCTGCTACCTTACATGTGGAGACAAGTAAGAAACCTCAGTGAGAGCCTCATACCCTCAGGTAGAAAACCACAGAACACAGCACTACTCTGCAAAGACCTTGCCACCCTCTCATTCTTCCTTCCTGACACGGCAGCCTGTGGTCTCTTCCCAGAGCTTCCCCACTGGGTATCTCAGTGCTAGGAGCAGAGGACCACCATCACCCATCCCCACGAGAGGCTCCGGCACTTCTGCAGCCCAGACCTGAGGAGCAGTGCCCAGCAGAACTCTGGAGCTGCCTGCACCCAGCACTCCCCTGTGTTAGGGACAGCTGCTCCAGCCACTGCTGGAGACCATACCCTTTGGGGTGTCCCCAAAAGCACATTGCACTCCTGAGCAGCAACTCCAGGCTCTTTTGCATCCCTGATCACTGGGTCACTGCCTCACTACTGGATCTGTTCCCCTCTATATGAGCAGCAAGCCCGTATGCACCAGTGTGTGGGCTGCTCTGCCCAGTCCATCTTAGAAACACCAGCAATCAGTGAATGTGTGTTCCCCAAGCCAGCTGGATTTTCTCTGAGGACAGTGGGAAGTAACTCAGGAACCTCAGTCCTTAGCCCAAGCAAGAAGGGGGAAATACTTCACAGCATTTTACACTCACTCACCAGTTCCATTACTTCATACTCTATTTTCAGAAGCGCTTTTGTAATGGAAGAGAGATGCATAAACCATAGCAAAGATTACTGCAGCAGTTACTGGGAAACAACAGGGTTTGTAGTTGAGCCACAGAAGACCCAGGAACAGAAATTAACCTAGACCCTCACTGTGGCATCCTGGTTTGCTGTGCAGGAAGGACACAATGTTAGAGAGGTACAGAGCATGTACAGGGAGGGAGGAAGCTCCTGAAGGATACTGCTGGCACTGCTGTAACCCAGGCAATCAATAAATATTTCTTGCTTAGAAAGGCCTTACAGGTAGCTGCAACTTCCTGTTAGCTGCATGCTGCATTACCTCCCTTTAACAGCCCTGCTTTCCCAACAGAACTACCTACATCCCTCCAGCACAGCCCCAGGAGCACAGCAAGGTACTGAAAGTAAGGGCCCTGACTGAGAGCCAAAGAGCCAGCATTCACTTCTACGAAGATGTTGTCTGCAAACCAGGCTGAAAGATGCTCTGCAGGAAGGAAAGGAAAATAGGGAGGTTTCTGAGCAAAAGCCTCTAACCAACTCATGACAGGCAGTTAGAAATGTCTTCTGATGCCCAAACTTTACTTTCCCATGGCCAGTCTTAAATCCACCCCTTTTCTTCTAGCACCTTCTTTTCTTAAAAAGTTCTTTCCTTTTACAGCTGCGTATTTTAAAGGTCAGGTTTGGTCCATTTCAGCCTTCACTTTCCTCAGCTAAACAAGTCAAGTGCTTAACCTCCTCTTGCGTTAAGGCCTCTTTTCTCTCCCACTTGCCTTTTGCTGCTTCTCCACCAGTTTCACTGCATACTTACATGAGCAACTGGAATCCGACTGTGAACTTTGGTATCCCTACACCCCCCACACAGGGAACACATTTTTAGCTTCACTACAAACGTTGCCTGCACAGCAAGTGCTGCTAGTACATATCTGTTAGGACCCTTTTCTCATACTTGGGACACTGAAGAAAATATTAAATATAAAAATATTAAAGCGTTCATCTCCTCCTTGAGGAACGCTATCTGTGGCCATTTTCACCCCACTACACTTTCCATACAGGTTGCTTCTCCTTCCCAACCAGTCTCTGACTGTTTGTAGTTTGTCTGCTAATAAAAATCCTCAAGTTACCAGATACACTCAAATCCACATTTCCCCTGGATTTTGTCTTCACCTTGGATGTCTCCTATTGAGTCCCTCAGAAAGCACCTGTATCCGGACACACTGTGGGGCACAGTATGGCTGTCTGTGTTCTGCACACAGCTGAGCTCACTCTGCTTGTATCCCAAGCTCACTGGACACAAGCAAGCTCTGATCAGAAAGCCACGCAGCTTCACCAGGTAGCTCTGCCTGTCAGCAAGGATCAACCCATTCACTTGCACACAGAGGCTTCACCTGAACTCGCTGGTGTCTGGGTGATCTGAAGCACCAGGCACTGGTCTCTGCAAAAAGTCTGTGCACACCTACTTGCTGTACAGCTTCAGAAGCCTGTACAGTCAGGTATAACTTCACATAGGTATGTAACAATTCCTAATGTAAGGGTCCAGCCAGGGGCTGGAGACACTACTCACGTTTCTACTGTAACAGTCTCTCCTGTGGTGCTGTACCAGAAGTCCTCCCAGAGGTGAGGGGCTCAGATACACCCTAAGGTTCACAGCTAACACCCCTATGAGAAAAGCATCAGTCTGCCTTTTCTTCAGTTGTACATACTCCTTAGCTCCTCTTTTCCTCAAAAATTATTGCAAGCACTGTTCACTGTTGAGGCAGCTGAGGAGCTCCCAGCTGCTCTAGCCATGCCATATCCTATCTTCCATAAACCCAGCTGCTACACTTGCTGTTACTCAGTCTGACAGCACCATGACAGACTTCTTGAGTCTTTGCTACAGACCCTGTGATTTCGTATGCCAGCTGCTTCAGAGCTGGAATCTGTTGGCTTGACTGCCCCCGAGGAGCAGCAGAGCTCAGTATCTCACCCCACTCATCAGAGAGATAGCTCAGCGTTTATGTGGATGCTGGAAACTGCAGCATAGCCCTAAGGCAAAGAGGCAGCTGCCCAAAGGATCATCTTCACCAGCAACTCACCATGGCAGCTGGCTTTGGTTTCTGACCTGCCCCTCCTGCATCAGTTCTGCTCCACCAGAGTCACAGAACAGACACCTCCTGCTTCACCATCCTCCCAGCATGGAGATGCTGGCAGCCCCTTACCAAGCTAATGGTGTTCCAGAAGCACAGCACAGAGCCCTTCCTCTGACAGAAGTGAACCTCTCTGCATTAATCCTTCAGTTCACCACTGAATTTACCTGCACGAACACATCCCTTATGAAGCCCACCTGTCTATGCATGGAAGACCATCAGCTTCCAAACCACCAGGGAGAGCAGGACTGTGGGCAGCTGTGTCCACCCAGGCTTGCCTGCCTGGCCACAGCAGCCAGGCTGAGGACCCTTTCACAGACCTGCTCTGCCCAGGAGCTTCCCTGCAGACCACTCACCACTCCACTGGTGGTGGCTGTACAAGCACCCCACAACTGTTGGAGACCATGAGCCAGACCCAATAGTTTGGACACAAAGCTTGACTTCACGGCAAGAATCAAGCCATTGCAGGCTACGGACTGACGGGCCAGGGTGACAACCACTTTGCTCTTCCCAAAAGCTACTCCAAGGCTGTAGTGTGAGACTAAGGATAGGCTAAATGTGCTGTGTTTTAAGTGAACTGAGGAGGAGATGGAGAAGCACACGGGCTCCCTGGCTTTTCCCGTTCCCATTTCCCACCTGGTTGATGTGAACAGAAGGAATGGAGGCTGCAGAGACAGACGAATGGCTGGGTGAATTGGGCAGGGACTTGCAGGGGCCAATGGAAAGCTGCTGTTTCTTCCGTAGAGCCACCACCTTCTGAGCCACTGGAAGAAGGGAGAAAGGACAGAGTCAGAGTATGAAAAGCAACTTTCTCCACCCACAGATCTCTGGGGGGCATCTGTGAGACCCCAACCCTTCATCTGACTGCTCCCAACATCTGGGGCTCAAACTGAACCACCTTGTGTTGAGGGGGAGGATTTCTGAAGAACACCCAACCTCACAATCCCCATTGCCTGCCACTGTCACACAACCTGGCTGCAAGGGATACTGCTTGCCTGTGGCTGTTCCAGCACACAGCAGGGAAGGCTGCCCATCCTGAGTCCTCAAAGGCCACTGGCAATCTTGGGTCTCACAGAGCAGTGACTTCATGTGGACACCAAGGAGCCACTGAGAGCCCATAGCTGCTGCAGAAGAATCCCTGGGCAGCCAGAGTCACTTCTTGGTGCCTCCTCACAGCAGCTACGGGAGCCACTTATGGAACTGAATAGCCTGGGCAATGCCACCTCCATTAGTCTGGGCCCTTGTGACCTTCACAGTCTCTACACATTCAAAAACCTAATGTGAAGAACAACTCTCCCAGTTGCAGTGACATCACTGTCTGATGCCAACAGCCTCAAATTGCATTTCAGCCATCCCAATCTCCTACCTTTTCTGGAAATAAAACATCTTGAGCATTGTCAAAGAGCATGACAGCAAACAAGCTGTTGGGGAATTCACAAGAACACATGGTCATTCTCATTTTCTCCTGCACACTCACAAACACAACTGAAGGCACTGGGAACATCACATGTCCAACCTAGCACACCTCATATCATGCACTCTTGCAAAAGGAAGCTGCCACATTCCCTTTCCAGATAGATGCTGCGCCACATACGTGGTGTGACCAAACTCAAACGCTAACAGCAACTGCAAATCCTGACACCTCACAGCTGTAGTGCTATGCTCCATACAGAGACAGGTGAAGACCTGTTGACCACTGCTCATCTGATAAAGCTGGGAGCCTATCCAGACATCCAAGCTAAACATTAGCCCCATAAACAGCAGGAGCTCCTCCTAGACCAACCAAACAGACTGAATTAACTTGCTAGTCTTCCTTGCTCTCCTCCCCCTGGCCAGCTTTGTGCAGTGTTCACTGTGTGAACCATCTCTCCTTCGAACACTGGCCAGGCCCATTGCGAACTCAGGCACCTCAGGGGCCAGAAAAGGTTCAAACTCCTCAGCAGCTGCTGTCCCAGGCAGAGCCTGGCAGAGGCTCTGCCTTGTTGCTCATCCTGTACCATTAGCAATGGTACTAATCACAAGGCCAGCAGGGCCACACTGATGGTGATAATATCTCACCACCCCTTAACTGAGGTATCTTGAGGCAGCCTTCACATTTCTGCTTGCTAGGCAGAGGTTCTTCTACATCCTGAATATCAGCCAGACTTTTTCAAGGATCATTTCTGCCATCCCTTAAGCCAGTCTCTGGGATCACTTGCTTTTCATTATCTCTGTGTGGTGTGGTTGACAAGCTGGAGGGAAGGGATGTCATCTAGAGGGACCTGGACAAGCTGGAGAAGTGAGACAGTGCCAACATCATAAAGTTCAAAAAGACCAAGTGCAAGGTCCTACACCTGGGTAAGGGCAATCCCAAGCACATATACAGCTGGGAGAGCCTGGATTGAGAGCACCCTTGAGGACAACGACTTGGGAGTGTTGGGTGGCAACAGAAGTGCAGCATACGCTTTGTACAGCATGGACAAGCAAGCAAACCTTTGCAATGAAAGCAAAGACCACCACTTTGAGAAGTCTTCCTGTTTCTGCTGTGGAAAGTCAGCATCTTCCCCTGCCTACATGGGGCAAGTCTCCCACGATCTGACTGAGTAACTTGTGCTAGAAAAACCATATAAAGATGAGGTCTGTCTAGTAACTGGATCACACACAGGGCAAGCTCCTCACACAACCCATGCCTGCCAGTACTCCAGATACCAAAACAGATGCACCAAGACCCACCAGTACTCACTGGGAAAAGCCTCTTGCACACTCTGAAAATGCCCCATCCTGCCAATTCAGCCTCATCCAAAACTGGATCCTGGAAGTCCCTGAATAGCTCTCGACGCTGGTGATGTTTGGGGTCATCCTGCTGGGCTCAGCTCTCCTCAGCTCCTCCTGCCCGGTTCCTTCCCTGTCACAGCTTTGCTCAGGAGCCTCTGTGCTGTCCTGCAGTTGAGCAGGCAGGTAAGAGCACTGAGTACCTGGGATTTACTCCAGATCTCCTATGACATGGTGAGTCCCTCTGCACCCAGTTATCACACTGCTTTCTCCACTGTTCCAGGCAACACATTCAGCCAGAGCATGGGTACCATCATCACACACAGAGGCAGCCCACTGCAGGAAATACGGCATGGCACAGGGAACTGCAGTAGCACAGACATCTCCTGCATGCACAGAATCATAGGCCAGAAGGATCTCTCAAGCTGAAACAAAGGCTGACCTCTGTATGCTGCCAGGCATTGAACTTCACCCAACCTATACTGCATCATTCATCTGGGTGAGAGTCTCCTCCAGTAAGGGACATGGTCTGGATTTGGAGAAAGTACAAGATACAACATACAGCACTTCCCTATGGATGTTTCCTAATAGGTAATGAAAAGAGGGCTACTAAGAGAAAAAGTAAAGATTCTTTAACATTTGAATTTGACCGGCTTTGGCTTCTAGCATGAACTCTCTGTGAGCCTGCAGAGTCTCAGTACCTGAGATTTTTCTCTCCATGTAGGTACGCAGTTGTTCTTACACTGTAATCAAGTCACCTCTCGATCTTCTTTTTGATTTACTGAATGGGTAAGATCTCTTAGTGAATCACTATCAGGTATTTTCTCCAGCCTTGATTAATTTTTATAGCTATTTTTTTAATCTTCTCAATTTCTTTGTGCCCTTTTCAAGTGCTCAGACCTGAGTTCAAGAACATTCCTCAATGTTCCTCTTGCTGCCCTGTATGAAGGCAAGAATCCATGTGGACTTGCACTCAGTGCTCCCCTGCTTTCAGGCCCAGGGTCAGCGCCAGCCCTCCCAGCAGGGCAGCCCATGCTCCTTGTTCCATACAGCATCAGCATTTACCCAGGCTGATGTCACTTTTGTTTGAATGTTCTCAATTTTGTTTGAATGTATTCGAAGGAACCAAGCCACCCTCTGTGGTCTTCTGGACTTCCTCAACCTCAGTGCTCCTCACATGGACAAACCTGCTCCCCTGCCTCCTTCCCGACCACACATACACCCTGTGAGTAAGCCCAGACAAAAGACGAAGCACAGCACTTCGCTCACTCCCGAGCCTCCAAGCAGCAGCTCAAGCACTCCCAACAAGCTTGCTAAGCAGTGCTGGCACTACAAGCTGCGCCCCAGTCTCACATGAGAGCCTGCATCTCATACATCGCACTACTTCAAGTTGTGTTATCTCTGCTCCCAGGGTCAACAAAGAGAAAAAGCAATCCATTCTGTCTTGACATTAAAGGATGAGAAGCAGCCTAGCAAACAGCAGCTCCTAATCCTGCAGTGCCTTCCCCAGCCCCTTCCCAAACCCACCAGCTGCTGTCCCTCATTGTATTGTCCTTCAGAGAAGGGACACACAGAACCAACATGAAGGAATAAGCTGAATAAATTTAGTGGCACGCAGTGCCAAATGCTTTCCAGAAGCCAGGGACAGTTCTGCACACAGCCCACCTGCTGCTTCTCTCTTCAGGCTTGTTCTGCAAATCTCTGAACTAGTTTAGCAGATCCTCCCCTTCCAGGTCTGCTGCAGTTTTCACTATTCCTGGTTGTTCCTTGCCACCAGTTCTCCACTACTCATGGACTACTCATGAAGAGGAGGAAGAAGGGGTGACTCAGAAGCAACCTGCCCAACACAGTTGCCCTAGTTTCCCCAGGAATACCAAACCAACACAGAAGCTGCTGGACACCGAAGAGCTCCTGGCCTGAAAGGTGGAACAGTTTGAAAGGTCATTTTCTGGCCTGACAAGCAGCAGAAGAGAACATCTCTGCATGCTTCTGCGTAAGAGAAGCTGTGCTGCAACTATGATCCTCAGCCCGCTACAGGCGATCACTGGCAGGTCACAGACTTACGCAGGCAAAGGAGAATCACCAGCTCCAGCTCAGAGGAAGGAGGCAGCACTTAAAGCCAATGGCAGGCTCAGTCCTGTGTCTTGCTGTGCTGCAATGAACAAAGCTTGACTTTTGCCTTCAGGCGGTCCTACTGCACTTGTGATTCCCAAACTTCTTCCATGTGCCTGCTCCACTTAAAAACACTACCAGCACAGCTCTCCTCCTTTCCAAAAGCAACTCTGTCCTGCCTGCCCTGCCACTCAGCTCTGCACACTCCCTCCCTCATGCACCAAACAGTTTCTCTGCTGCACTCCCTAAGACAAGGCAGAGAAAGGCAACAGAGAAATATGCAGTCCCATTACAGAGCAGGGCCCTGGTTTATGTAAGCAACTGCAAACTCCTAGGACATGGTGGTAGGTTCCCTTTCCAACCTACAGCATCAGTGTTATGCAGACTGCTTTCCAAGCCTAAGCAGAAATGCTCTCCCACATGCTGTTCCCATGAGAACAGCTGCCCCATCTGGCCATTCAGTTGCTGTTCCCCTATCTCTAACACCCAACACTTCTTCTGTGCTTCCTCCCCTCCTCCATGAAAGGCAACCAAACCCCTCTCTGAAGCCTAACAATTCCTTTGCAGGCTCATACAGACAACTGTGCTCACAGGCCCACCGTGGGGGTGCAACCATCCCCTGCAGCCTTCCTGCTCTCCGGGATCAAGTGGCTACCCAGAGAGCAGCCCTTGAAAGAAAGATGGTGCTGGGCCCTGCACTGCGGGCCCCATGCACATCCATGTGCAGTTCACCTACATGCTACACACAGAGGAATCCTTCCACACACAGAGTATATCCCACTCCTTGGAGCATGTCTTCGCTGTCAAGCAACAGCACTGCACACAAATGTGTGCCTAACTCCCTCGGCCTCATGGCTGTTCTAACCGAGAGCTGGTGATCTAGGTGGTGTAGAGCCCCCTCTGTAGGACAGCACTGCTGCCCCGTCTCGCCTGGACACCCTCCAGGCTGCAGTTACCATCCTGGAAGACTCTCTCCACGTTCAGTCCGTAGGTGGCACAGGTCTCATAGTACGTGCAGCGCTTCAAATCATTGGAAAGCTTCCGTGCCCGAGAATCGTCAATGACGCGGGGGTTTGTGGCACTGATGGCATCTGGAAAACAAAGGGAGAGGAATTTAAAGAGCAAGCACCAGCATCCCATCCATCCACAGGTTCAGGACACACTCCTGGTCTACCTCCCTCCCTTCGCACACAGAGATACCCACTCTCTGATTAATGCCTTAGGTAACAAAGCCCCACGTTCGCAGAAAAATGCAATTGTTAAATGAACCTTTTAAATGAGCCAGTGTTTAAATGAACCCAATTCAACTCTCCTAATCACGCAGCCACCAGTGCCACTGAAGACAGAGGGCAAAAACAGGGGGAGGTGTGGCTGTCAAGGCAAGGCAGCCTCAGCTGCAGGGTAAATTGGCTTTGCCAGTTTCAGTTGGTTTAGGTCTCATGGCCTTGCCCTATATATTAAAGAATCCAGAGGGAAAAAACATCCTCATTTAACTGGGAGAGACGGGTCTGCCAGGCTGAACTCACAGATGAGGCCTTGGTGGACAACACTTAAAAATAGGCTTAATTTGTATCCCAGATGGCTGCTAAGTGCTTGCATGCTTTGGAAAAACTATCTTCCCAAGAGGAATGCAATCCCTTGAAGACATGCCAGGGACAAGCAGGGGCTGTAAATGAACTTTCTCAGAAGGAGCCAAAGGAGTACTGGGACTCTCACTGTAAAGAAGTCCTCCTCGAACTTTCCAGCGGGTTGCTCAGTTTGACAGTACCAAGGCTGTGACCTCAGCTGGCTCTAAATCTGGGACAACAATGACCACCAACCCCTCTGCCACATTTCCCCTCTCTTGAGCCTCCACAGTACATGCCAGCAACCCCAGCCCAGTCCTGAATGAAGACTGTGCAGTCCTAAAACTAACTCCACAATCTATGAAAGCCCAGAGTTCAACAACTTTGCTCTACTCTCACTCTGGGGCCCAAGGCAGGCACCCCTGTGACTCCCCTCCCACTGTCACCGCCTCTGTTCCCAGGCTCAGTTTCTCCTTTCCCAGGAAGGGGTCACACTGCTGAGGAACTGGGCCCTCACAAGACATCTTTTACTCGCACTCTTCATCCATGCTCCCGCTCTCTGCTGTCACCCTTAGATCCAGCCAAGGTCTGCAGCCCAGGCTCCCTCCTTCCTCCACTTTCCCCCCTTGATGCACTTTACCACCCACAGGCAGCCTGGACGCTCATTTCAGAAGGGCAGAGCTCATCACCTGAAGCAATGCCCTTGCTGTCCCTCCCTGCCTCCTGGGCACCCACAGCAAGGCTTTTAGAGGTGAGGCTGCCTTCAAGGCATGCTGTGCCAGGCAGGAATCCCACTCAAGGGCTGCCCTCTCTCCCAGAAGCCCACCTCCACTGGCAGCTCCTTGTCCAGGCATGCCTGGGGTGCCCAAAGGGTCTAGCAGGCCCTGTGTCTCCTGCCTCCTCTCCTGCTCACACCCTCTGGCAGCCTCAGCTGTGGTTTCATGACAGTTCCCTTATGGCCTCTGCCTCTGCTCCTGCTTGCTTCAGGCCCAGCTCCGCAGGGAAGAGGAGTCACAGAGAAGCTCTGGGTTGGTGCTGCTCTTCCCCACATCCATGTGCGACCTCAGGGGAGAGACAGTGCTCCACAGCTCTGGCCTCCTCTCAGGGTGCTGAAAGCAAGTTGCCCTCCCCTAAAGGCTTGCCTGCTGCAGCTCACCCCAGAGGATGAAGAGCAGTGCACAAGCAGAAAACCCTCCCACACCCAGGCCCTTTCTTTCAAAGAGGAAAGTGCCTCTGTGAAGAAGGCAGCTCTCTGCAGGGAAGTGAGATGGCCTGAGAAGGAATTGCTCAGCTCCTCCAGGACCCTAGACTATGGACCACAGCATCACCCAGTCCCACATATAACTATAGAGACTGGGATTCCCTGGTCACTTGCAGGGCTACTGCCCTGTGTTCTCCTGCCCACAAGGACACATCACCAGTGCTCCTGAACAGGGTGGAGAGCATGGAGGAAGAGAACCTGAAGGCCCCGNGACTGGGATTCCCTGGTCACTTGCAGGGCTACTGCCCTGTGTTCTCCTGCCCACAAGGACACATCACCAGTGCTGAACAGGGTGGAGAGCATGGATGGAGGAAGAGAACCTGAAGGCCCCACTCTCACCCTGCGTGCCCACCAGCACCATCGGCACCTCCGCTGTGTTCCGGTAGCTGCAGAGCCGCAGGTAGTAGTTGTAGACTGTCTGGAAGCTGATTTCATCCTCCAGGCTGAAGACAAACACCACAGCGTCGACCCAGGCAGCAAACTGAGGGAAACACACCAGCTGTTACAGCCCAGACAAGTCCTGGAGCCCCAGCACATGTCCCAGGCCTTTCGACATCACAGGGAGGCCCTAGGGTGAGCAGTCATTACAGGGGTAGCCCCTCCTCAGGCCTCACAGTCCTCATGTTCTCTCTCAAACAGGTTCCAAGAGGCAGCCAGGTAGGTCCCTCCCCAGGACAGGGTGGGAAAGGACTGCAGGAGGTACAGGTCTCCTACCTGGAGTTCGGGGGGGCCCCCTTCATCTCGAATCAGCAGCAAGTAACTCTGACCATCCACTACGATCTCCTTCTTAAATCGGCCACCTTGGGAAGAGAGCAAAGCAGCAGTCAAGGGAGAGGTGGGGGCAAGCAGGAGAAACCCTAATGAAGCTCAGGCAAGGCTGCCTGTGGTGGTTGGCAAATAAGGTGCAGAGACTTGGGGTCACCTTTAAAGTGAGGGCCCAGACCACTCCCCAGGCACCCTGAGAACCAAACCTACCCTCTGGAGACTCCTCCTGCACATAGGTGCCAGTCAGGTAGCGGTGCACGAGGGCTGACTTGCCACTGGACAGGTTCCCCACGATGCCCTGAAACAGAGGCACATGTCACCCACTGCCCTTGTGCCCCGCATGTCTCCCTCCACAGAAGACCACTCCCTGCATGGTGAGACTACCACTGCCTGGGCACACACAGATGGGGGACAGAGATGCTCCTGAGAGGGCACTGGGGATGGTGGCACCCAGCCCAGTACTCAGTGAGAGGCCAGGGGGCATTAACTGGTCTCAGTGGGGCAGATAGCAGCAGGGACTGGGGCGCAGGTACCCAGATGAAGGGTGGTGAGGACCCCTGTCCCCCACAAACAGGCACAGCCCTTTCAGCACCATGTTAGCTTTTCCCACAACCTTCCTGCTCCTCAGGGGAACGCTTGCCCTCCCAAGCCACAATATTTAGAAGTAAAAGAACTCTTCTCCCAGCCCACACATCCCAAATTTTGGTGCACT
Organism: Agapornis roseicollis; assembly: GCA_002631895.1. Classification (NCBI taxonomy): domain Eukaryota; kingdom Metazoa; phylum Chordata; class Aves; order Psittaciformes; family Psittacidae; genus Agapornis; species Agapornis roseicollis. The sequence goes on along the minus strand of NDXB01003726.1, from coordinate 87,255 downwards.
GTTCTTGACAGCCCCCGTCAGAAGGAAACCAAGAGCAGAGGCTGGCTATGTGTTTGGTAGAGCTGCTGCTTCCAATGCCAGCAGCAAGGCACAGCACTTGCTCCTCTCTGCAGCAGTGACACTGCTGCAGCAGAGCAAACGTTTCCCTGTGGAGCTGGCTGTGCTGCCTGCACAGGAAAACATCCAGCACCAATCCTTAAGTGACTGAAGATAAAGTCATGTAGCACCGATTTTTAACTAGGTTGAAACACCCTAAGCTAGAGGCCTGTCAGTCTGTTTCACCCCACAAATCTGCTACCAAACAAACAGAGCTGTCTCAGGAAAGGTCAGCCAGAAAACCCAGATCTTCAGAGCACCGGGATTTTCCCAACTACTCAAAACAACTGCAGTGCCTCAGGGCTTGCAAGTGGCCCTGCCTGCTGATGGGAGAGCAGCCCTGGGGTGATGGGGCATCCTCTTACACCATTGCAAAAGATCTAATTTCAACTGGTCAGCTCCTATCCCACAGCTACTCTGCACAGCCACGGGGACAGCACAGCTTGCAGAGTGGGCTCTTGCGTGACCAAGCATTCTGCCTTCATGCTCCTCTAGTGTCTGCTGTTGTGTTGCTCTAATGGAGCTGAAATAGAAACACTGGGGAAATGTAGGGGCGCCCTTGGACTGCAGTATGGTCTTCTACCTCCTCCCGATGCTCTAGGCCAAGAGCCTAACTCGCTCCTTACACAGCCCTATGCACCTCAAAACCCTGGCAACCTCCTACCAGTTCACCATGCCGAGTCCATGAAGCTTGCAGAACATGTGGTCCAGCCTGGCACTTGTTTGCAGTGTTACTTTCAAAGCCACTCAGCTGCAGGCACACCACCGCTGAGGAGAGGAGTGACTGGGAACACTGAAGCTGCCTCCGCAACCAAAACAAAGCTTAAGGCTGGCCTTTTCCAGGTAAAGGGATGAGGCTGGCGAGTGAGTCACCACCAGGCAGGTTCTCCAGCTTTCAGCCAGGTGCTCAAAAGCTGCCGCTGCACTGATCCTGCCCTGGGTGACCCGCACGCTCCTGTCAAGGGACAGAGACGCTCCAGCCGTGCATCAGTGCCATTCAGCCAGTGGCGGACCACACTACAGGAGCACAGGAAACCCTCTGATTTGGCAATGCCTCTTGTGCCCATGCCACACGGAGCCAGCATCCAGCAGGACCAAGGTGCCAGGAGCCCAGGACTAGGAAGTGTGGATCAGAGCACTCCCACGGGCATGCCAGGCCTGTCACCCACAGCAGTAATCAGAGATCATACGCAGCGCGTTTGGACAGATGAGAACACGCACCAGACTGCACCTCACAGCTAACGCACATGTGCTTCGGAGCCAAGCGAGCAGCGGAGATGGAAGAGGCACACAAGTGGTGTAGCCCGCGGTATGAACGAAGGCAACACTCCTTTCTCCAGCCACTGCCGCACTTAGATGGTGGCATGAGCAGCCTGGGGTATGAAGGGGTGGAAACAAGAAACTGTGCATAGCAGGGCACACAGCGGGCAGTGCATGGGCTCAGCTCAGTGCTCTCTGCAGCTTCAGTCTCTGAACAACCTCTGTAAAACAGAGCAGCACCCCGAGCCTGCCTGGCAGCCAGGACTCCATGTAACATCAGACACTAAACACTCCAACAATGTTTAGCTCTCAAAAACTTGGATGGAGGCTGCATTTATACTTTGTTTATACTAAAACTCCTGACCTACGTCTTGCTGAAATCCACTTCTGCTTTGCCTTATCTTCAAGCTCATCTGGCGTTATAAACACGCTCAAACAGAACTGACAGTATCGAGGAACATGACCCTTCAGAGGCACCAAACCGAAGCAAAACATGGTGTTTAGGCACCATGGAAACCTCTGTATCGAGACATACTGGGCAAATGAGGGAACGCAGCCTACCCCTGTGCTGCCCAGTGAAAGGCTGACATTGCCCCATGTCAGGGCCAGGGACAAGTCCTTGCCAAGCGGCATCATTTGTGCCTGCCTGCAGGAACTGCTGCCATCTCCCAGACACAGCCTCCTCTCAGCCTCCAGCAGAGAGATGAAACTTCAGCATAAAATTCCAGTGGGGAAAACTGCTGAACATAACTTAAATACATAAAGCTATTACAGATCCTTAGAGAAAGTACACTGACCACTTGTGGTGCACACGGCAATGTGAGCAGGGAAGAAAGCAGCAAGATCCTGCCCTCTGGCAGAAGAGGTGAAAGAAAACAGTTACTTCCCATAGAAGAAGGAGGAACATAAGCTGTGGCCAACATGACTCTGTGGTAACTTGGGAGCTTGTTCAAAGACCTGTCAGCCTGTAGAGACCTGGGGTGAAGAGCTGGGCCCTGTAATAGATGGCGATGACAGCACCACTGGGAGATGAGGATGGAAGGCACAGCAGCACCGGTGCACCCATGGGGCAGCCAGGGCCACGGCACAGTTATGCAGAACAGACCCCTTGATATGCACCTGAAAGCTCAGGACCTGCCTGTCTCTACACATCCCCACCAGCTGAGCACAATCTCAGATGCAGACAGGAGCAGCTCTGTGGCTACACGAGTCCTTCCCTTCACAGCCACAGAAAAACATACCCCAGAAACCACTGCTGAACACAGGGAGCCCTGCTACTGCCTGATCCCAGAAACCTAGAAACACGATGGAGAAGGCTCCAGCTCAGCAAGGTCAGGAATGAACCAAGACTCTGAAAGGCCTCCAGGCTTTTAGGAAGAGGTGCATCATCTGGATGAAACCCTGAAGCAACAGAGATCCCCAGAGGTCATGGAAAACATGGGAAAAGGATCGTGCTAACTGAAGAAGAGCTAAAAGCGTTGGTTTATTTAGCTCGCAGCACTGTTTTGAAGCCTGCAGAATGCTACTTCAGAAGGCAGTACACAGAATAGCTGCAAGGATATTTTTGAACAGACACACATTTTACAAGCCAAGCTAACCAATGAATATTCAGAAGTTTGTTTTCATTTTCACTCAGCAGCAGATCAGAAGAGCCGTGGCAGCGCGGTGCTGGTATGTTCTGCAAAAAGCCTGCTTGCTTCTTCGAGTAAGAGTGAAAAAATTCATCGTGAAAGGGCTGGGGGAGACATGCCAACAATCTTCCCAGGGAGTTCAGGGCTGCCATGGAGAGCACGGCAAGAGAGGAGAGGACTGCAAGGTCCCTGAGAACACCCAGCCAGCTGCTCTGAAGTGCGGGCAGCCTCCTGCCCACAAACATCCCTTCCTGCACTGCTGACCGGCATCAGCTCACAGATGACCATGGTGAGCTGGTGCGTGGCCATCAGCAACAGCAGGCCATGGGAAACAGCCCCATCTCAGAGGTGCTGCACCCCGAAATCAGGACCCCTCCCTCACAACCTTGCCCCAAATGATCAAGCTGTGTCGGAGGTGAGAGGGAGGCAGAGGTAGCCCCCACCAGAGATCCCATCCTACAGGTAGGTGAGGAAGCCTAGTAACAGCATGTCCTGTGAAACGCACTATGTGCTGACAAACCAGAGGAGATTCCTCCTCTCTGCTTGGCAGAACAATGCACCAGTGGTGACAGTTTCATCCACTGCCCTCCTTGACAGGGGCACCATGAGGCACTCATGGCCAGGAGGTGGCCAGCAGAAGCCAGGGAAGCCCCACTGTGGAGCTGCAGTTGGTGAGGCTCAGAGAGAGAGGTGACATCTCCCACATGATAACTGCCACACTTCCAAAGCAGCTCTAAGAGTGATCATAGCAGATGCATGCCTGACCCACTGCTCAGGATCTGCCCCTGCTTCTGCTATGCCTGAAAATACAGCCCATGCAGCAGTACCTGATCAAGAACTACAGCTCTCCTTCGGCTAGCAGGAAGGGCGAGGTACTCAAATACTGCCTTTTGACCTACATGTCTGAGTGTTCTCCAAGATCAACACCCTCTCACTTACAAGTGTGAGCCTCCAAGAAGCCTTGGCCTTCCTTTGCCTTCCTCTACTCCACTCTTGTGAGAACCCCCCCTGCAGTCCTGTGTTCAGCTCTGAGGAACCAACATAAGGACACAGGGCTGCTGGAGCAAGTCCACAGGAGGCTTAGAGGGCTGGAGCACCTCTGCTGTGGAGACAGACTGAGAGAGCTGGGCTTGTTCAGCCTGGAGAAGAGAAGGCTCCAGGGACACCGTAGAGCACATGTCCCTGCCCACAGCAGGGGGCTGAAACTACATGAAGTTTAAGGTCCCTTCCAACCCAAACCATTTATGATTCTATGATTCCTGCAGCACAATGGCAGCTCCAGGTCCTCTCTCCCCCAAGCACAGCTGAAGTCTCTCTGCATTTCCACTTGGCCACACTAAAACATGTATTTTTCTTGGGGATCTGGAAAACATCAGAGAACCAGGGGTATCCAAGGCACGAGTCACCAAGTACTCACCACTTTCAGCTCAGGCACAGAGCGACTCAGGGTCCATTCCTGGCTGTTCACAAACGAATCTGCAGAACAGAGAGGAGAAATCATCAGGTCACTGTGGTCTTCCTCAGATCCCAACAAAGATCCTGCCATGCTCTCCCTGCTCCCTCCAGGCAGATCTGTGGCTCTTCCCTCCCTTCCACCTTGTCCAGAGGCAAGAAGCTGCACAAGGTCCCAATGCTGCCCATGCCCATGCAGCTGGAGCTCCAGATGGGAAGAAGCATCCAAGCTGCGGGCAGCAGATCAGTGCTGAGCCCATGTACCGCAGGTTGGGGGCCTTCCTTCCTCTCCTGCAGCAGCAAAAAAGGCCCTGAAACATCCCCTTCCTCAAGGCACATGGGACAATGGAAGCACCAGAGACCAAGATGCCTTTGGGGGGGAACATGCTGTAAAGGACGCCAGAACTGAGGGCACACACTAGTGAAAGCAGTGCCCCGAAAGCTGTACTTAGGCTGCACCACCAGTGTGTTGTACACAGTGCAGATAAAGAACCGAAGGCACCCTATAATCTATGTTCATGATTGAAAGTGAACACAACTAATTACATGTACATTATGTAATTTGCAGAACACTGTAACAGGCTTTTGGTGGTTGTAACAATCAGGCATGGCTTTGAATGGCACAAGAAACACCCTCTCTCGGGCCAAGAAATCACCAACATTTCATTTACAGCCAGACAATCTCCAGGACCTGGTCAAACAACAGACTTCCCAAATAAAACCAGGTTCTCCAGAGGAGGAGCAAGAGCCTGGGGGACACCTTGATTATCAGAAGCCGCCAGCAGCTACTCCTAACAAAACTAGAATCCTTCATTTACCTTGGATGAGGAAGTGCATCCTCCACCCAAAGCCATATGGCTACAGGGTGGGGGGCTGAAACAAAAGAGCAGCACTTGCCCTATGTTAACTGCATAAAAATAATAAAGGATTTTTGGAGAGAAGAAACCTGTGGGAGCACACCTTCTTGAAGAACCTGTAATAAACTTGTGGAATTCACTGCCACAATGAATGGAAATCTCACATGGGTTCAAAAAGGGAAGAGGTGACTCCATGAGACCTGATTGTGGGCAGTGACTACGTGCTGGCACAGGTTGCCCAGAGAAGCTGTGGCTGCCCCATCCCTGGCAGTGTTCAAGGCCAGGTTGGAGGGGGCCTGGAGCAACCTGATCTAGTGGAAGGTGTCCCTGCCCGTGGCAGGGGGGTGGAACTGGATGAGCCTTAAGGTCCCTTCCAACCCAAACCATTCTGTGATTCTATGATTAAACATCACAGCCTTGATGCTACCACTGCTCAGATGTCACCCAAGGCCACAGTGGGACACCAGGCCTGAGGGAAGGATGGCCATAGACATGCCCTGCTGCCCCCATCCCTGCAGTAGCCACTCCACAACTCCTCCAAGCAGCACCAACCCCACCAGGGCTTAGAGTGCAAACCCCAGCTCTCTGTGCCTGCACCGGCACTGCCCAAACCGGCTGGGTGAGCTGGCGCTGCAGGTCTCTGCCAAGTAGATGTTTCATCCAGGGCTGTGCCAAGAACCGCAGCCTGAAACCACGGCAGTGCAGGAGATGCTGCCAGGCACTGGCAGGATCAGAGGGCAATGGCAGGCTCTTCAGCCCTGCCAGTGCCAGTCAGTGGCTATCTTCATCCCAGCTAATGTTCCTGTATCTCCCAGGGCAAGGTTGGGCACATGGCAGCTGCAGCCCCCTCTCTCTCCCAAGCTAATGCCTTGTCTCATCTCTACCTGCCTCACCCAGGGAACCAGTGGGAGATGCAGAAGCCAAAGCTGTGTGGGGATGAGCGCACTACTGTGGCCAGAGGGCTGGCAGGGACCCTGCCCTGCCTGCCTGCACATCTGCACACTGACCTGCTGCTGCTCAGCACGCATGAGGGGAAAAAGAGATGATCCACCACTGTGCCTTCAACACGGCACTTGTGCCGCTGTCAGCTCCTGCAGGCCACAGCATGTCTGTCCATCGTGTCAAGACGTAAGAACACAAAGTTCACACCTCAAGTTTACCATTCATACACTAACTTTTAGTAGCACTTCTTTATCAGAAGCTACAAACAAATAAGAGTCTGATGCAGTAACACAGAGCTATTTATAACCACCATGAAGGTTCTTTAGAGGAATCGTTTCCCCGTGGTCTCTTTCACCTACCTTTTTTTTTAGGCAGAAGTTTTTATTAAAACAACCAATAAGTTAGGAGCAAAATGGTAAGTTCTTGTGCCTTTTCAAAAAGGTAACAGCACACCTGTATTTCCAACTGCATTACTTGGTCTAAAAGTAGCTGCCACCTCCACTTGCAACTTCAGTTCTACTTAGCCCTTCTGCCAGTGCACTGAGATGGCTAACCCACCTTCCATGACTTCTCCTTTACTGGCATTCCCTCCCTCCTGATTAGACAAGGCAGTGCATGGGCACTGTTTCATTAAATACACGTTACTCTCGAATGATAGAAAACTGGCAAAAACCAAGCAGGTTTTTCAAGGGGTTCTGAGCAGGGCATGAGTCAAATGCACTCACCGACTGTGCCTTAAGGAAAAGACAGGCAGAGAGAGACCTGGAGAGGGCAGGCTGTTCTCTTCTCTTTCTGCTCTCAGACGCTCAGCACAGAGGAAGTCTCCAGATTTTCCATAGCTGCCTCCTGTGCTAACTATTCTAACAGATCTCTGGTTTTTAACCAAGGTCCAGGTTAGCAACAGTTTGATTTCTGACTTGCTGCAAAGGCCTCCGAGTAAACCGTAACACAAACACCTAACAGCACCACAACGCCAACTGAACTAACGTTCAGCCATACAACACATCAGATTAGTAACTACCATTAGCATGCTTAACCCGAAACATCAACGTACAACCTACACACCTCTGCTTGTCAGTCAGCTCCCAACGTGTGCCAACACCTAATTCGAGCCCAGGCCACCAGCCAGCCCTTGTGATCAACCTGATGTGTCCCAGCCTGTGCATGGCACCATCAGTCCGTGGGTCCCAGCCTGCTGGGCTGCACCCACATCATCTCTGCTCAGCAGCACGTGCCAGGGAGCTGGCACCTCTCTGCATGGTGCAACCCAAACTCCCACCACTGCAAGTCCCTGCACCCAAGTGACAGCCCCACTGGTGGGAAGGAGCGGGATGGAGATGCCAGCAGTGATGCTCTCATGACCACTGCTAATGCCTGTCCCACACTGCAGCACAAAGGATACACTGGTACCTGCTGACTCAACCACACTGCTCTGGTGTCCTCTGGGTCTCCCCAGATCCCTGCTGAGGGCTGCTTACCCTCCCTGGGGGTGGCAGGGGCTGCTTTGCCCCAGCAGCACCTTCTGCTGAGGACAGGAGACTGCCCAACATCACTACCTGAGAATGGCCATCTGTATTCAGACTGAGGTCCATCCAGCCATGTCCAGCATCAGTGGGCACACGGGAGCCCAGGAAGAGCAGGAAGAAGAGTGAGAGTACATGACAATGACCCCACATGTTTGTGGCTGTTGGCTTCTCCAGCTCAGGGATCTCCTGTGGTTTGTCTATTTGGTAGACCACAAAAATCTCTCCTTTGAGTAATTGTTCTAGCTCCTTTTAAAACCATACAAAATTTCAGTTCCACACTTCTTTAGCAAGGAGTTTCAGCAATACAAATACCCATTCCTTGAAAACCTACTTTATTCTGTTTCAGGTTTGACTTCACTGGATGCCCCAGCTCCAGTACCAGAGGTGGTAAGCTACCATAACACACACCTAGCCAGCCTGACCAGCACCCCTGTCTTTCACCACAACCCCTCTTTTCCACACTGTGGAGTCCCAGCTGTTGGATCTCTCCTTGTACAGAAGCTGTTGTGCACCTTGCACTCTCTCTGCTGTCCTCCAGTATCTCCTGTTTAGCGAAGAGGACACATCCGCTGCATGTGCGGCTGTGTAAAGCATCTCACCTGCAATAGGAGGAAGGCAGCCAGCTGCCAGCGGAAGGTCCCACATCACTCCAGTGATCGATCCTGCCCAGACCACTCAGCAGAGCCAGCTATAATGATAAGGTGTTCTACTCGCAGCGTTTCAGGGTCGAGATACCCCAGTGTAAATGCTCACAGAGGTATGGGTGAGCCCACTCTTATTCCAGTACCCAGGAGGGTAAAAGCAAAAGCTTACAGACTCTGTTACCAAAGGAACAGAGACCAAGGTACAAGTGGCCTTGAACTAAGGACAGACACAAGATCCCTTCACAATCACCTGGAAAAGTTACTGAGAACAGATCTCAATTCCCTGTATGGCTGCTTCCAGAGCACTCCCTGCAGACCATGGGGAGAAGCTTAGCTCTGGTAGTCAAAAGCAGAAAAAATGCCTTTACCTGCAGCAACCAGCAGCCTGTAGCATCTCCTCCTGCCCCGAACTGCAGGCTCCAAAACTTGTAGGAGTTTCTACTGCACCTGAAGGATCACCACTACCAACTACAAATCCTTGACTTACACCATTCTCACAAGGTACTCAAGACCACCAAGACCACCACCTAGTCCAGGAGGGCCTGAGGATCTGGCACACAACCCACTTTTACAGGTTAGGCTGGGGTCCTTGCCACAACAGAGCCTTTCAAACCTGTCACTGTTACTGGCCCTCAGTGCATTTTACATCCCTGCTGCTCTGCTCTCAAAACACGCCGACCACCCCTCTTTCTTCACTCAAGGGTGATGCCCATGCACGCCACACTGACACATGGGTGACCCACACCTAGTCCTGATGCGCCCATTCATGGGCCCCAATGTAACTCATCTGTCAGCTCCCACGTCACCTGAAGCCCCCGCAGCCTGCAGGGATGAGGAGGTGGCTCCATCACTTGGTTTTCAGCTCATCCCCCAGCACAGAGCCCTCCCCACAGCCATTTCCTTGCACTTGCTCCCCTCCTCCAGCAGCAGGTTCTCGCAGGAGCGAGCACAGCAGCCGTGTGCGGGCGCGGATGACACCCACAGAGCTGTCAGGAAGGCACCTCGAGAGCAGTTTCTCAACCACCCAAAACAGCCAGAGGCCAAGTACCTGGCTGCCAAAAAGCGCTGACACAACTCGCTGATGTCAGCTCGTCCACCCCGGGCGCTGATCCTTTGCTACCAAAATGCAACATAAGGCAATTTCCTGCACCTCATCGGTGTAAATCCTGTTAGTGCAATATTGTACACTCCGAGTGTCTGTGCCAGATCAGTGTTAAGGAAGGTCCAAGTACATACCTGCAGGAGATTGACCTGGGTGTGGGAATCCCCCCTCCAACAACACCGTTCCCCTCCCCACCACTGCACAAGCAGTGCAGGGGGTAACAGCAGACATTCAAGCACTGTTCCTCACTGGAAGAGGCACGAGATCCCCATCTTCTCCTGGGGAGAAACACTGACCACTCAGAAGCATATATCAAGCCACCAGTGACCTGTCCTGATCTAATGAACTAACTGAAATCCAGGCATCAGCAGTGCTGGAGCCTTGGTATGACTTTGTTTAGCAGAAATTGCCTCCAGCTGAGGTAACACCTTAATGAACTCCCTCATCATTAGGGTTCACATAGGCATTGGGGAGCAGCGATACACCTGACCAGCTTCTCTGCCCGACTGGCTGCATCATTGGTTTTTCACATTCAAACGCATCCCCAGTCACTTTCTCCCTCTTCTCCTTGTTATTTAGTAATACAGAAGAAACCAGACTGTGAGTGCTGCGGTTGAACATCTTCCCCAGGCGCACCTGACCGTGAAAGCAGAAGCAGTGGACTCACAGCACCACTTGCACACCAAGAGCCTTAGCACAGCCAAACAGATGTCCTGACTCCAGGACACAACCCCACAAGAGAAACAGTCTGACCTGTCCTGGGAAACAGAGATTCAGGCCAAGTTTGTCACTGCCCAGAAGCTTCTGCTCATGGAGATCTTCATGCAGAAGGTGGAAACTCATATGGAAGTTTGGAAGTTACACTGGATAGAGTCCCCACTGTGAAGAGCAGCAGATACGGACATAAAGAGGGTACAGACATAAAGCAGGCTCCCTACATAGCTGATGTCCCTCAGTCAGCCACCCATCCTGGACACCTTCAGTGCCCTCAGACAGCATTCCTCAGGCACAGACAGTGCCCTTAGGAAGCATCACATACAGGAAGCAAGACCAGAACCCTCCATCTCTGAGGTTGGGCACAACAGCCTCCTTCACCTCTACCAACATCATGGCCCCACTGCTGCCTGTATCCATGTGGTGCTGCAAAGCTGGGAGCAGGAAGGGGCTGGCTGGGCAAAACTGGCTGCTCACCCAGGCTGCTCCCTTTATAGGATGAAGCATAGCAGGTTCATCTACCTTGTGCTTCAGAAGCACTACTACCAGACACATTTGGTCTCTGCACACAGCAACTAATAATTAACCAACTCATTATCCAAGCCACTGTGGAACCGACTTGGACACTGAAACCCTTGACAGTAAAAGCAGCCTTGAAACCAGGTCAGAGGCTGAGCAAACACAGCAGTGCCCACACAAACCATGTTCCAAAGTACCCATCTGCCCGCACACGCAGATAAAAGGGCAGCAGAGTGCGACGTGCCTGGGCAGAGCCACCCTTTCCTGGCCAGATAAACCTCCAACCCTGGCAATGCTGGCAGGAAGAGAGATTTCTCCAGGTCATGGACCAACATGGCAAGGCTAGCATTCCCATCACAGGATTACCCAACAGGGACACCCTGTGTAGGACATGGCCTTAGCAAGCATAACCTCACCAGAGCTTTAAGTGCTTTGCAGCAGTAAAAGGAGAGGATCTTTCTCAGAGGATCTCTGGGAAAACAGATCCTCTGGCAATCACAAACTGCCACTCTTACTCCTTAGGACACCACAAGCAGCAGCAGCAGCTGGTGCCATCAGACTACGTATGCAGTGCAGGGCACAGATTTTAGCCATATATTAAGCCTCTAGCACCTACTACTTCCCAATCCACATCTGAATGCACACAGACTGAAGAACCATGCTGAATTCTGCTCTGATGGCTGGCCAGGGTCTGCCGAAAGGGACAACCCAGCAAAGCTGGTGACGTAAAAGACATAACCCATCACCTGCCCCACACCAATGCTCTGTGGGGACCTACCTCACTGGTAAAAACCTGTTCCAAATTTGTCCGACCTCAGCTCTAGCTGTTCAACCCCACAAGCAGAGGCAGGTTAAGATGAAAAAGGTGCTGGGTTTTGAAGCTCCCTCTTCCTACAGATGCCTGTAGACTGTAATCAGAACAGCTATGCAGCCACTGCACACGCCTCTGTTCTCATCCTGAGGATCAGACCATTCAGATCAGTGTCCCAACTCCTTCCTTGAGACTTTCCAGACTTCTCAAGTTTTTGTGAAGCGTGGACACCAGACTGGATTCAAGGCATGGTCTCTAAACCCATCATGGCATCTCTGCTTCACACCAATGCTCCCAGCTACGCTGAGGCAGGTACCAACAAGAGATCATGCATATTATTACCCACTCAGTTCACTATGCAAACTTCACCTTATTAATGTAAAAACACACCCCTGGTCTCCCAGTAGTCTTCTCTCACACATGCCCTTCTCTCACATTAGTGCCCTGTGTGGCTAAACCGCCTTGGAAAGCAGGACACCTTTCCTGGGAGAGCGGAATGCGATTGTGAGAAACACTTCCTCAGCTGTTGGAGATGCTGCACCCATTGCATGGTCCCTCTATGCACAGGGAAAACTCCAGTCCCAAACCAGCCCAGTTTTTCCAAACCTGTGCCCATCAGAGGGCTTCTTAGAACTGCTCCAACTGATACCCTGATACCTAGAAATGATCATTTGAACCACCAATGATGGTTATTTGTCATCAGTCCAAGCTGGCCAGACTCTGGTTTGACTTTGTTTTCTAGGTCCACAGGGCTCTTTGCCTTCCCTTGGTGTATTAACACCCCCTGTTAGCTGCCATCCTGCCACACAAAGACCAGCTCTTTGAAGTCTTTTCTGGCTAACAAACTCTGTGCTCCCACGATCAGCCCTTCCTGTGCAGAGTTTCAGCTGAAACCCACCACCACAGCGAATGAACATGGTTTACACCAGAGTAAACGGAGTTACCTTAAACCACCTTAGAAAACATGTTTCTTGGGAGAGGGGAATGTGCTTGTGAGGACTTCCAGAACTGTCAGAGATGCTGCACCCATTGCATCGTCCCTCTATGCACAAGGATGGGGGAGCAGCACTGAGACTGTCCTCCTGGCTCTCTGGTGGGATGGGCTTTTTAGTCCTTGGGTATATCCACACAGCAGCGTGCAGGGCTGGATGGGTATCTCAGCTTGCTATGAACAAAACCTCCAGGTTCTGAAAACAGGGTAGCAGTGCTGGCTTGGATCTCTGCCTGGATTCATACATCCAGCTTTTCCAAAGAGCTGATAACCACAACTGCAGCTGCACCCCTCAGGAGGGCGTGTTGGGACTGTACCAGCAGGTCTCCTAGGGCTAAGGTGGGCAGCAATAGCATAGAGAGCATCAAGGCTTTTGAAACTTCGAGAAGGTGTTAAAACACTCTGGGCCTGCCAACCTGAAATAGGAATGGGACAGAGATCTCCTTGAGCTCTCTCTTCCAGCAAGCCCATGTTGGAGCAGTACTAAGGTTGTGCACCTCCAGCCTATGACGTCCTGGCTTTAGAGGCTCACAGCCCCCACTGGAGAGAGCGGGAGCTCATGAACCAGCATGCTGAGTGAAGAGACAACAGAAAACTGCACATGAGGTGGGACAAGCAACAGCAGCTTTGCTCTGCAAACTTCCCTGCTCCTTCTTCACATCTGGTTGACCCCAGGAGGACACTGTCTGTGTACAGAAGCCTGTACTGCCTGTACTGGGTACCAGGCAGACAATGGCAAACCAGCATTCTGAAGTAAAACCAAACGAAAGCATGACCTTTGCACTTCCAGCAAGCAGGGCCTGCTCAGCCACAATGAGCCGCGGGCCCTGAAGCTGGCCAGAGAGGCCATCCCCAAGCTTGGGCCTTCAATATGAGCCATGGTGGCAAAGCAATCCGTATCTGGCTCCAAGCCCCCTCCACTGCTCCTCAGCAAAGCCTCAGAAGGCTCCCCCAGCAGATCGTCAAATCACACAATCAGCTGGGTTGGAAAAGACTTTAAAGATCACCAAGTCCAACCGTTACCTCAGGACTGCCAAGTCCAGCACCAAACCATGTCACTGAGGGCCTCATCTACATAGCTGTGAACACTCACAGGGATGGTGATTCCACCACTGCCATGGGAAGCCTGCTCCAGTGCCTATCTATTTTTCCCCAATATCCCCTGGGGCATCTTGAGGCCTCTTCTTGTAACTTGGGAGAAGAGACCAGCCACCTCCTAGCTCCAGCCTCCTTTCAGGTAGCTGCAGAGCGCAGCGAGGTGAGGGGCGAGGACACCACCACAAGCCCTCAACCTCAGCTACTCCCCTGGGAACGTGGCCGCCGGGCTGGCTGCTGCTGGCGCAGCTCCTGCTGGAAGCCGCTGGCAAGCAGGAACAGGCCCCCCGCCGCACGGGCAGGACCCGGCCCTCCCTGCCCGGATACACCCACATTCCCCAGCCATGAGCGCAGCCTCCCCTCGCCTGGGAACCTCCCGCCACCCAGCCAGCACCCAGCACCCGGCCCCGGGCACCCCAGCCAGCCGCAGGCCCCCCGGGAGGAGCACAGGGCAGCAGCAGCGCCCTGTCCCTTTGCCTGAAGGCAGCCTTGGCCGCCCACCCAGAGCCTCCAGGACTTTCCCCAGACCACAGCGAGCCCTGGGGATGAGGGGAGCTGGCAGGAACAAGCCCCCTGAGCTCCCTGTGTGGCAGCAAGGCTCAGGCTGCCAGCACCGCTGCTCCTCCACTGGTCCCTGGAGCCCAGCCATCCTGGACAGCATCCTGGGCACAAAGCTGCTCCAGCATGTGGATTCCTTGGAGAGCCCACCAGCCCCATCTGCCCCTCTGGCACATGAGCCAAGCCAGGGAGCTGCCTCCAGAACACCGGGCCTCCAGAGCAGAGTGATGGAAACCCGAAGAGGCTCTCAAGAGCCTGAAAGTGGCTCCCCTGCCTCCCTGAGCACAGAAAGTCCCAGCCAGCCCAGCCCCAGCCCCAGCACCAGCACCAAATGTGCAGGCCAGTGCTCCAGACCTTCAAAGCCTATGGATGCTGTTCTCGCACTCCAGACCCTGCCCAAGGATCCGACAGCCGCTTCAACTGTCAGTCCCCATCACTTGCCCAGTCCCCATGGGAGTGCTGCCTCTGTCCCCCTGTCCCACCACTCGGGGTGCCTATGCTCCACAGGCTGCCCCACACCCAGCGAGCACGACCATGATCCCAAACACACACTCCTCACCTCCACTTGGCCCCAAGGCAAACCCCAGCAACACCATCGCCTGGTACCAGGGAGCTGCTTACACGAGGGAGGTGCAGGCACATTCCTGGGCTCCACAAAACCCACCCTTGCTGCTCCGCACCTCCGCTCTGGCAATCTCCCAGACTGTTCAACCCTTGCTCCAGAGCCCACTAACAGGACCCCTCCACCTCTCCCATGCAGCTTCAGTTCCTTCTGCTCCCCCAGGGACACAGCACTAGGCTCAGCTGGTATACAACTGGGGCAAAAAAGACCTGGGACACGTGTGCTCAGCTCGCAGGTGTCCAACCAGCAAGAGAATCCAGACACTCAAGAGAAGCTGTGGCTGCCCCATTCCTGGCAGTGTTCAAGGCCAGGTTGGACGGGGCTTGGAGCAACCTGCTCTGGTGGAAGGTGTCCCTGCCTGTGGCAGGGGGTTGGAACTGGATGAGCTATAAGGTCCCTTCCAACTCAAACCATTCTATGATCACCTCCACCAAGCCACACTGCAGTTCCTTCAGCACCAACAACAGTGGTGGTGCCCACGGCCGCTGGAGTATGAAAACAGCCCCATGAACGCTCATGCTACCTTACTACAGCAGAGCTTTGCTAAGCGCAAACCCCAGCGAGCTGGAATAGGCCACAGCCACCCATCCCCGCAGACCCCACAGATGCAGGGGTGCTCTCGCCAGGCCAGAACCACTCCTGCGCTCACTTACCCAGTGCTCGCAGCGGACCACTGCCCAGGAAGACAGGCTCGGTAACACCGTGGGGGTTATTGGGGCACGTGCTGCTGGCGCTGCCACGCTCTCGCCTTCGGAAGCGGCTCGTGAGGAGTTTCCAGAGTCCCCCGGGCTGCCCGGGGTCGGTGTGCAGCCTGCCCCCGACCCTGGCCAGCTCTGGATAGAGCAGGTCCCGCTTGCTGGGGCAGGTGTGCAGGGAGCTGGCATCCCCCTCGCTCTTAGTGCGGAGACGCGCGGGGCGCAGGAGCCCCCCTGACTCCGACCTCCGCAGTTCGTGGCCCCGTCGCAGACGGAAGCTGAAGCTTTTGCGCAGGGAGCTGAAGTTCTTCCTGGGGCCGGGGCTGCTCCAGCCGCTGCCCCCGAAGAGATTCCATCGGCGGCTACCCCACATGGAGCCGCCGCGGAGGAAGCCGGGGCTCTCGGCGGCGTGCGGCTGCCGGGCCGAGGGCAGGAAAGTCATGCTGCTGGGGCGCGGGCGCTGCGCCCCGTCGGCCCCGTCGAGCAGGGACGCGGTGCCCTCGCGCTCACCCTCTCCCGCCGGGTCGGGCTTGCGGGCCGAGCGCAGCCTGAAGAAGTCCAAAAGGCTGCCGCGGGCCCTGGCGGGGGGCGGCGGGGGCAGCAGGGCCCCGGCCGCCAGCCCGTTCCCCGCCGCGCAGAAGCTCTTGGGCCGCCGCCGCTGTTGCTGGGCGGCTTTGAGGGCGGCCTGCACGGCGGGGACGCCCTGCAGGTCCAGGGACTCGCAGACGCTGACGGCGCGGCGGGGGCTCGGCCGCGGGGGGCCCCGGCCCGCCTCGCTCCAGCGCCAGCCCTCCGCCATCGTCAGCTGCGGGGCTGCCCCATGGCCCCGGGCCCCCCGCCGCTCTGGGCCGCTGCCGGTGCGGGCGGCCGGCCCCGGGGAGGCGGCGCAGCGGGGCCCCGTACGCCGCCCGCTGCCTGCCGGCTCCCACGCCGCGCCGGCATGCCCGGGCCGCGCTCCGGCGCGCCGCCAGCGCGGGGCTAGGCCCGCCCCGGAACGGGGTCGGAGATGGGGATGGGGCCGGGACCGCCCCGCCCGGCCTCGCCCTTCCCTCGCCGCCGCGGGCACCGAGCCCCGGGCGAGCTGACGCTGCCCTTCCTCCGGTGCCGGCACCGGGTGGCGGCTCTGCTGCAGCCCCGGGGCAGGGCCCTGTCACTGCCCGCCCGCTCGGTGCTCGCAGCGGCAGCCCGCGCTTTGCAACGGGGAGCGGCGGCGCTTCCCGGCCGTCCCGCACCAGCCACACCGCGGTGCTCGCCGCCCGGCCCGGAACCCGTCAAGGCAACACCGAGCGCCGGGCACGGCTGTCCCCGGCCGCCCGCACCGCCTGGTGCCAGGGGCGGTCAGGGTCCGGTTTGACCCAGGAGCGAGAACGCGCCGTCAGGGGGCAGGGCAGACAGTGCCCGCCAGGGGGCGCGGCGCTACCGCTCGCGCGGCTCCGGGGGACAGGGCTGGGTCCCCGCGGAGCCAGTACGGAGACACACACACACATTGAGACACACTGACACACACACACACTGACACACACACTGGCACACACACTGACACACACACACACTGACACACACACACACTGACACACACATAGAGACACACTGACACACACACTGAGACACACTGACACACACTCTGACACACACATACTGACACACACACACACAGACACACACACACACTGACACACACACACACTGACACACACATAGAGACACACTGACACACACTCTGACACACACATACTGACACACACACACACTGACACACATACACACACTGACACACACATAGAGACACACTGACACACACACTGAGACACACTGACACACACTCTGACACACACATACTGACACACACACACACTGACACACATACACACACTGACACACACATAGAGACACACTGACACACACACTGAGACACACTGACACACACTCTGACACACACATACTGACACACACACACACTGACACACATACACACACTGACACACACATAGAGACACACTGACACACACACTGAGACACACTGACACACACTCTGACACACACATACTGACCCACACACACACAGGGACATACACTGGGACACACACAATGACACACACACACACTGGGACACACAAATACTGACACACACAGACACACACATACTGACACACACACACACTGACACATACACACACTGACACATACACTGACACACACACTGACACACACACACATAGAGACACACTGACACACACACACTGGCACACACACACTGACACACACTGACACACTGACACGCACACATACACACACTGACACACACACATACCGACACGTACACACACTGACACACACAGACACACACACACTGACACACACACACACACTGACACACACATAGAGACACACTGACACACACACTGGCACACACACTGAGACACACTGACACACACTCTGACACACACATACTGACACACACACACAGGGACATACACTGGGACACACATACTGACCCACACACACACTGGGACACACACATACTGACACACACAGACACACACATACTGACACACACACACACTGACACACATACACACACTGACACACACACTGAGACACACTGACACACACTCTGACACACACATACTGACACACACACACAGGGACATACACTGGGACACACACAATGACACACACACACACTGGGACACACACATACTGACACACACAGACACACACATACTGACACACACACACACTGACACACATACACACACTGACACACACACACATAGAGACACACTGACACACACACACTGGCACACACACACTGAGACACACAGACACACACACTGACACACACATACTGACACACACAGACACACTGACACGCACACATACACACACTGACACACACATAGAGACACACTGACACACACACACTGGCACACACACACTGACACACACTGACACACACACACTGGGACACACATACTGACACACACACAGACCCACTGAGACACACAGACACACACACTAACACACACACTGACACACACACTGACACACACACACACTGACACACATACACACACATGTTCACTCACTCATACACACACATACACAAACACATACACACACTCAGACACACACACACTCACATACACACATGCACGCACACACTCTCATGCACACATACACACACACACTCTCACACACACATACACTGCGTCCCTGGCAGCAGCAGAACCACCTCGTGTGGAGCTCAGCTCCCGGCTGGCTCCAGAGCAAAGCCTCTTCCTCCATCACACATTGCATGGCTCAGCTCTGGCCCTCCTTCCAGGCTGCTTCTTCCAGAGCCCCCACTGCAGCATCCGCTCCATCTCCTCCCCAGCACCCCCAGCTATTGCTGCCTGCAGCAGGACACATGGGGCCTCCTCCTCTCTTTTCCCAATGCATTTTCCCTTTCCCTGGCCTTTCTCCCTCCCACTCTGCAATCCCTCTGGGGAGGGGATAAAAAAGATGCTTGACTCTCCCTTGAGTTATATTTCACATTACTTTTACCTTTCTGAAAGCCCTGCCTGCTAAACCAGCCTCCTGCCTCTCAAGGCCTCTCCAGGAATGTCTTCATACCAGCACCTCCTTTTCTCCCTCTTTATACAATCTTTACTGCCTCGACTCTTCCAAAATCCCACCATCTTTTTGGACTTTGCCCTCTCTTTGATCCCTCATCCTCCTTCACAGTATGTCCCCACCATTTCCTTGAGTAACACCCCATCTCCTGCAGTTCTCTGTGGATGCACCCAGACCCAGTCATTGCCCACAGCTAAATCCCACCTCAAGGCACCACCAGGTTCAGCCTTTCGCCCTCTTCCCAAGGCACAGTCAACACCTCAGCTGAGCCCCTTCCTCCCTTCCTCTCTCTCCTCCATCCTCCCCTAAGCACACAGGTTCCATCATCGCCTCCCCTTCCACCATCACCCTGTGGCATAAGCAGAGCTGTCACACAGCAGCCTCCTCCCTTGGCTAGAGGTCCTTCTCTTCCCTGGTCTCGCTGGCACTTTCCCAACAGCACATCCTCCCAGCCACAAAGTGCTGGGCACACGGAGCAGCTGCCCACTCTGAGGAGCAGCTCGCAGGTGCCTGTCTCCACACTATGCCAGTGCTTCTTGGGCAGTAGATGGGCACATCCAGTTCCCTTCCCTCCCAAGCCAACGGGCACCAGTGTCTGAATGGGAGCAGAAGGCGCCTGACAACCCGCCAAAGCCACAGCTCTGCCATCTGTGCAAGGTCACAGGAACACACGAGCTGCCAGACTGGATCCGACCCTCATCCACATCATCTGCTGTCCTGTCTCCCAGGAGCAGCCGCACTGCAGCGAGGAGCGAGGAATTCTGCAGAAAGCAATTGAGGGAATGTGTTCCAACGAGCACCGAGCACCAGACGAGCCTGGCTGCGGAGATCACGGTGTATCTGCCACCGGAGATGTCAGAACCGATTGCACAGACGTCTGTCAGGAGCGAGCCAGACACAGGTAACCAGCCTGTGGGCAGGGAACCAGATCAGTAACCTCACAAGCTCCTTCCCAACCGCGCTTTGCACAGCTCTGTGCTCCCAGGGATTGGAAGTTGCTGCTGTAATGAAGCGGGACCATCTATATTCATCCCTTTCCAAGATCCTGGGTTTAACTTTTCCTCTGACAATGCCAGATGGTACACCTTCTATGTGCATCTCATCTTTTTTAAACATTCTGGCAAGTTCTGGGCTTTCGGTATCACTGCATCACAGGAATATCTTTGGAAGAGATGATGTACCACACACTCCGCTACCAAGGTGGGATGAGATGGGTGTGGATCACCCCGACAGGCGTCTGTCTGACCTGTCCTTCACAGCCTCCCTAAGCCAACCGCAGCACTGCACCATCCTCACTGCTCGCACTCCTCCTCCCACAATCCTGTCCGGATCCCCTTGCCTGCACACAATGACAATTACTTCTGCAGTAACCGTATAAGCTGTGCAGGAGAGCAGGCTTCATTCTTCCCCACAGCCTCAAACGTATGGGGAAACAGACAGCGTTTGCCCACAGCTCTCAATGTCTCCTTCCCAGTCCCACCGAGGATTGTATTTTAAAAGCTATTAGTGTTTTAAATGCATTCCCTTCAATCCTCTACACTTTGTCTACTTCCTTTTTCTAAATGCAGTGCCAGAGCACAATGCTCAGCTGGGGTCTCCAGCAGCACTCAGAAGAAATAAACATACAACATCCATATGGCTACATCCCAAGAAGATATTGGTCTTTGCTACAGTAACAACATAATGGTACTTTTATCTAATTAGCCTGTTATGAGGCAAAGGTCTCCACGTGCTACATACATTGATTTGATCCCTTTGGCATTATTCCTACAGAAAGAACAAAAGACATAAAACAGAATGAAACAGAGCCTCAGATACGACATGTGGTGGCAGAAGACTGCAGGGAGGGTGCTTACATCTAAAAAAGGTCTCAAACCCCACCAGATACCAACAGCACGTGGGCTTTGGCTGCCTCTTCAACCAGTATGGCTGAAACAGTGACTGATGGAGGAACATTTCTGAGAATGAGATCAGGAAACCAGAAACCACCAGTGTTTAAAAACAGCCACCACTGAAGTATGCCCCACGCACCTCTAAGCATCTCTCAGGCAGTTTACTTTATGACTACACCAGGTTTGACTGGTGCTGTGTGTGTATCTAATGCAAATGGGAAGTTGCAACTCCACTGCCTTCCACGGGAGCTCCAGAAGCAGATGAGCTCCAAGAGCCGGGATGTAACTTGGACATTGTGCTTTTGCAACCTTGACCCAGGGCAGGTGCCTGGGGACAGAAACAAGTTAGTCTCTTACCAGTACTTCTATGAGTCACACTCATGTTCCAAATATTATGGCAATGAACATCTGGCTTAGATTAACAAAAAGCCATGAGAAGCTAAACAACAGCTGTACTGGAAGACGGTCCCAAAGTCAGGGAACTTTCCATTGCTGGCTGGTCCCCAGTGAGAAGCTCAGGGTGGAGCCCTGAAATGGAAAAGGAGTCTGAACCGTGACTGGTCAAACACTCCACTGTGCTCCTCCAGACCTAACTGGCACTGGTGTTTCTGCTCCAGCTGCCTGCAGATCCAGAGGTTTTGTTACAAGGGGACGTTCAGCCTGCAGGGCTGAATGGGATGGCTGCATTCACTTCCCAGCTGGGTTTGAAGACCCTGCAGAGGGGCCCAAGACTGGGAGACCCACTGCAGCAAGCCACATGGGCAGCACAGATGAGGGACTGGGACTGCAGCATCTGAGAACACCTCAGCAGGTGGGGATGGACGGGTGAGGGTTTCAGGACAGACAGAGCTGCACGTTCTCAGCACCCTGGCAGCATGCAGATGCCAGCAGCAGACTAGGAGGACTGGACAGACATCAGCCAGCCCCGGGAACCTACATGCACACGCACTGTGATTGCAGTGGCTTACTGCCACTGCCCAGGCCAGGCTGTGGGATGCACAAGGCCGCCCGGCACACACAGCCCAGGCGGGTGAGGCTGGAGCAGCAGAGCTGGCGGTCTCCATGCAGTGCCACCGGCTGAGCTCATCCGCAGCTGCAGGAGCGCCCCGAGCGCAGTGCCGGGACCGCGCCGGAGCTGCCAGGCTCTGCAGACCAGCTCCAGCCGGCTGGGCCGCGCACCAGGAATACTGATGAGGCGCTGCCCAAACCGGGAGCATCCGGGGGCGCGGGCTCCGCTGCCTGCACACGCGGTGCGCAGCGCCGCGTCACGGCCCCGCTGCCAGCGCGTCAGCAGCGCGCCGCAGACGTCCTTCGGGAGGCGGCGGTGAGGGCAGACCCCGCAGGAGGGGGGCGAAGGAGATGCAGGCGTTTCCCTTGACCCCGGGCAGAGGACACTGTTGAGAGCTGAGCTCAGCCACAGCCAGGCTCTGGGCTGCGGGGCTGATCATCCAGCATCCAGCACAGCCAGAGATGTAAATCACAACAGCTCCGCTGCGATAACCCCTTCTGGTCACTATAACCAAGCCGTTCACAAGAGTCAACATCCCCACATCCACACTGACAAAACATTCAGCAGTCCCCCGGGTCTTAGACTGGAGAAATGAGCTCTGGGAAAGCCCTCAGTTCCCTGCCTGTACTCCCCCTGCAGCCCTGGCTTGCCATGGCCTCTTGAAGAGAGGCAACTCGGAGCAGGCTGGTGTCTACAGTTTCCATGGCGAGAGGAGAAGCAGGCCCAGCCAGCAAACAGTTAACAAAAGCCAGGAAGTAAACAGAAAAGGCACATGAGAGCCTGATTTCAGCATCAGCTCTCTCCCTCCTCCCACACACGCTGCACACCCCCAGCTCGAGTCCTGCCTGCAAACCTGCCACTGCTGATGAGGAAATTACCACTTTCTCCCCACTGGGATTCACAGTGATGAGGCAAAACCACCTCCTTCCTACACACCATGAGGTCATGCCCATGTCACCCAACCCTCCCCCCACACCACGCACACAGGACAGGAGCACTCTCTTGCCCACCAAGGGAAGCTGAGCACCAAATCACTGCCATGCTGCGGACCCCACAGCCCCACGCCAACACACACTACAGGACAGATACAGAGATGGCTCTTCCTAAGCCGCTCCATACCCCCATGCCACAGGGAAACCCTGGAAGGTAACACTCTCAGATGTAATCTCCTTGGCTATCTTCCTGGTGTAATAGAAGATCAAGGCAGAGATCACTTTGCTCATTAAACCACCCCCCAGGCACTTGTGCAAGCAGGGATGTTAATACCAGAGTCCTGACTAAGTCTCAGCCTCTGCTTAGCTGCAGTTAGGCTGGTACCTCCACTCCAAGCCAGCCTCACCAGTGCTGGTACCAGGCTGTCCCCAGGCTGTACTTACAGTCCCTTGTGCTCCTCACCACTAGAGATGCTCAAGCAACGGCTGCAGGTATGAGCAACTTCGTTAGGCTAGGTACTGTGAAATACCCTCAGTATTCTGAAATCCTAAGACAAAAGCCCATGGGAAAAATTGGGATGAGGACTAAAGGAGACGTCTTCATGTCCTGAAGCCCAACCCTTGCCCTGCCTTTGAAATCCCTTCCATAATCATAGAATCATAGAAAGGTTTGGGTGAGAAAGGACCTTCAGATCATCCAGTCCCAGCCCCCTTCCATGGGCTGGGATGCCTCACACTAGATGATGTTGCCCAAGGCTCTGTCCAATCTGGCCTTGAACACTGCCAGGGATGGAGCATTTACCACTTCTTTGGCCAGCCGGCTCCAGCACCTCCCCACCCTCACAGTAAAGAACTTCTTCCTTACATCTAACCTGAACTTCCCCTCTTTAATCACTGTTTACAACAGAGAAAATCCTCTAGTTTATTCCAGAGCAGCAGAGGAAGGAGAAATGAAGAAGACTCCCAAGGAGGGAGCTGCACAGGGAGTAGCTCCTCTGCTTCCCCATTGAGCAGTGGGCTCAGGGTGGTGCTTCCCAGCCTCACTGGCCAGGATGGGGCACCAGGACACCTGCACAAGGCACTGCGTGAAGCAGGGAAGGAACAAAACCCTTCCTGGGTACCAAGAACCTCAAAAATCAGAGAGTCCTGCCCCACAACCAGGCAAACCATGTGTTTTGCCAGTGACTGCAACACTGTCACCTCCACACGCCCTGTGGATAAGGGACACTGGTACACCTATGTGAAAAGCCCCCACCCTGCCAGGTCTGCACTGACTGGACGGATCCGTGTCCTCAGGGCCTTATCGTTCCATTGCACGTGGCACTGCTCAGACACCACAAAGGAAACACACCGGAATTACAGGAACAGCAGACACTGGCAGACGGTAAGAGTGGGAAGGCACTCTGCTCTGCAGAAAGAAACCCAGAATCCCAACAGCAATGTTCCCAGCAGAGCATCCCAAAGCTATCCGACACCAGCCCTCTCTGGAAAACATGCAGAACAACTACACTGTAAGAAGCCATGGAAAGGTCCTGTCCTGCCCTGTTCCCTCCAGGCACCTGCTCAAGAACAAGAGAGGAGGTAAAGGAAGTAGTTTTGAAAAACAAGTGAAAAAGCTAGACTGATAACAACCTGGGATGCTCACATGGAACTAAGCATTCCCAACAAATGCTTCCGAATACCTCATGATTCCACCTTGTCATCCTCCCAAGGAACAGCTCAGTGACTAAGAACATCAGCACACAGAGACTGTTTTGCCACAAACAACAGGAGTCAGTGGTGAGAGGAGCGTTAGTAAACTCTTCTGTATCACACCTGGTGCAGGATTATCACAACACTCTAGCCCCTAAAGTTCTCTAGAAAAATCAGCCTCCTTCCTGCAAAACAAACCCTGGAGAGTTTTCGTTTAAACTCTCACCAACAATTGTTTTAGAACAGGAGATGCAACTCTCAGGGTGCTCAAGAACGCAGATGTCACCTAGCATACAAACCTAACATTTACAACAACATGGTGTCAATGACAATACACATTTCATTAAACCCACTCACATCTTCAGCTGGTGCAACAAGGACCTTGGAGCAAGCCAGAGCCAGTCTCCAGCCTGCAGCACTGCGGCATCCTGCAGCACGTGCCAAGCCAGAGCCTCCGCTCCAGGCTGGACAAGTGTATACATCTCCTCCTGCTCCCACCTAGGTACAAGTGTCCCAGGCTCCGGCACCATAAGCCCGGAGGCAGGATTCCTACACAGGTCTCCACCAACATCTCCTCCCTGCCACACACACAGCTCACTCACCTGGGCACAGGGCAGCTCCTTTGATGATCCGTGGATGCTAACAGTCAAGTTCAGTTCTAATCTCATTACCTGACTGCCCATTACCGAGCTCAACTTTAGATGGCCACCCAATCGTGCACAGAGCCATGCAATCATGAGCCTCAGCCAACGGAAAACTGTAAGGTTATTTGCAGAACATGAACATCAACAAAACATCTCATACAGTGAAAAGGGAAAGACATCGCTAACATGAGAAAGGTGGGTATTAGTGCAGCAACTGTGACATTTTCATCTACAGATTAAACAGACCAAGTGCTTTCAGGGCATGGACCTGCCAACACTGAACTTTCAGTACCTCTGGTTGCTTATATCAGGAAAAACAGCTGAATTTTTCACTGCAATGTGCAGGCTGTGACCCAAAATTGCCTTCGTGTCCAGGACACAGAAGGTGGCAAACACGACACTGGTGCTGCAAAGCAGGTCAGGGAATCCTGGGAACTGCAGACCAGTCAGCTAACATCCATGACAGGAAGATCAGTGAAAATGATGATGAAGAACAGAGCAAGCAGAGACATAGATACATGCAATCTCCTGGAAAAGAATCAGTAAGGATTTTGCCAGCAGCAGTCACACCTCACAGAAAGACATCACCTCCTCTGAATGGTGACCAAAACCATCTGAACCCAGGAGATGCAGCTGGTCTAGCTGCACTAGGATGTTCAACAACAGCCTGACCAGGTCCCTCCATCCACAGCTTTCGAGTTTCTCTGGAAGAAGGGGAGTGGGCCAAGGAGCAGCACTGGGATTCAAAGACAGCCATGCCCATGGAGGACAAGATGAGCACCCTGACAGCACAAGCAAAATGTGGGTGCCGAGGCAGCCATTCCTGCCCAGGCACAGGGCCTTTGGCTGTGACAGGCAACTCAGCCACAGCCAGATGTTTAATGGCATGGAGGAGGAAGTACAAGGAATGAGAGGGAAAACCATATAAAATCCATACTTTACCCCCCACCTTCAATGCCATGTTCTGGTCTCAGCTCAGCAGAAACACAAAGAGCTTCCACAAAGCAAACAGAGAAGGATCTATCAGCCTAAGGAGGTGAAAGCTAAGGGGGAATAAGACTCCCAGTCCATGATGTGATGATCTCCAGGGCACAGGTAAGAAAGAGAATCTTCCAACAGAAGAACTGAGGAAAGTCAGATTAAACTGACAAGTTTCAAAACAAAGGGAGGCATTTCTTAGGATAGGATAGGATAGGATAATGACTAGACTAGACACACCATGCTCCCAGGCTGTGGACAGGGTGTTGTGGATACTCAAAAGTTCATCCAGTTCAAAAGCAATTAAACCAAATCACAGAATACAATCTAACCAGCACTATAAGATGTGAATCCTACCCTTGGCAACACACCACTGGATGCTGGGTCAACCAGGAAGATATTACTGTAAGCTCATCTTGGTTTCATCTGGTTCCCGTGACATTTGCCTTCAGCCATCTTCTAAGAGGAAACAAGGCTAAACCAAACTTTGGTTTGAATCAGCACAATCCTCCTCAAACAGACCCTTGGTTCCTCTGCTCACCCCATAACCCATTTCTGCTCCCATTTCCATTGAAGTCCTCTTCTCCACAATGGGCATCATACAAAGACTCCTGGAGGAAACCTATGCCAAGCCTTACACCAGGATACTGCTGTCTGCATATCACATACTCTCCCTATCTAGCCTATGGCTTCTCTTGACATTTTGATGCCAAGTGCCACCCTAAGTCTCTTGCCTCAAGAAATGCCAAAGCCTAAACCAGCCCAGGCTGTGACCTCAGAGTGAACAGTGCAGTACAACTTGAAGGGAAAACAATACCAAACAAGGGGGAATTCCCATTGCGTTTTATGAGCCTGGCACTCTATGCACACTTTCACTGTAAGCCTGGGAACCTCAGACTCAGCAGCTTCCAGGTAATGAGTTCCTCAAATACCTCTGGCACTGGGGATAATCCTTTCCTCACAAAATCAGGACAAGGAGAATGGGTTTAAACTGATTTAGATGGGATCTGAGGCAGAAGTTCTTCCCTGTGAGGGTGGTGAGGCCCTGGCACAGGTTGCTCAGAGAAGCTGTGTTCAAGGCCAGGTTGGACAGGGCTTTGAGCAACCTGGTCTGGTGGAAGGTGTCCGTGCCTGTGGCAGGGGGTTGGAACAAGGAGAGCTTTAAGGTCCCTTCCTACCCAAACTATGCTGTGGTTCTATGACCATGATGACTTTTCAAAGGACGCCAGAGAGCACCCAGCACCCTGCTGCTGTTTGCAGCTGGCAGTGAGAGGAGGTGACAAACATGGGACCAAACACACATTTAGCTGTGCTCTATTTTTAACCCCACTTTAGTGTAATCACTACCAGCGTTTTAATTAAGATGTTTATCGTGACAGTCTGCAAGCACTCAAGAGGTAACAGTTATTTTGCAGATCAACTCCTGGGCTCTCAGGAATGACCAGCAACAATTCAAGCAGCTCTGGAGCCTGCACCATTGCTCCCAGAATGGGAAGAATAACCCTGCTTTCTGGGGTATTATATATAACAAGCTAAACTGTAGCTTATTAATCAAGCCTTCTGCAGGGCCGATTAGCCCAGCCTTTCACATACTTCCCTCAGTGGTTTCTATCCATAAAGCAGCTCTCTTCCCAGCCAACTAAAGAAACACAGTAAAACCACCACCAGTGAGGCAAAAGCAAGAACACCCCAGGCCAAGCCTCAGCCCAGAGCTACAAGCCACACTTCAGAGACCCACCAAGTGCCAGGACACCGCCAGGGGCATTCCTACATTTCCCTGGGGCATCAGGGATGGAGGGGACATGCAGGTGTTGCAGAGGCAGCAGCCTGGCACAGCTCTCCAACAGACAGCAAGCGGCTCAGGAGCACCAGCAGCCCCCCCGCCTGGTGCTTTGCTCTTCTCTCTGCACTGGCCTGGCAGGCAAGAAACTCGGAGAGCAAACACAAATGTCTCTGAACCAGTGCCCACCCCATGATCCCCAAACCACACCTGCACTGCACTGTAAACCAAAGGGTGCAAAACCCAGCTCACCACCAGCAACCATCAGGGGCCAAGGCCCTTGACTCAGCCCTGGCTGCTGACCCTCCCTCTTCAGTGACCCCAGCAGTGCTCCCATGACAGGCAGTGGGAGAGGGGGACCCAGCAGCACCGGGCAAAGCTGCCCCAGCCAGGGCCAGCCCCACAAAGAACCCAACTTACCTATGCAGAGGAGTGCCACCAGCCAATGGGTACACACAGCATCAGGCTGAGAATGCTGGGAAACAAGGAATATGATCCAACCCTTGCCCACCTGCCTGCCAGGTGACCTGCAGACCCATCGCTGCTCTATAGGGCTACTGTCTCACCAAACGCAATGTGTCCAGCACTGAAGGGGATGATCTAAAAACCCAAGAGCAGACAGCTATGACACAAAGAAAGGAGGTAGCCCTCCCTGTGAGCCCCAGAGCCCCTTTATGCCCCAGCACAGCACCCAGCTGCCGATAACCTCCACAGGGCTGGTGGGAGGGGACCCTGCAGATGCTGTCCCAGATGGGCTGACAGGGCCATCCATGGTTTTATCCTGAGCTCATGGTAATCCTTAATCACCCGTGAGCTGCAATGCAGCAGCAGGAGAGGAGCTCCGTACCCTTACACTGATGGAGTGCTTGGGAGCTGGACACCATCACCAGCAGATGAATGAGGAGCTACCACAGGCAGCACCCAGAGAAAGACCAAAATGGTACCAAGGGCCCTCTAGTTCTTGCAGGTGAGCTCCCTTTACAGCACCTCATTTCTAGCACAGCTTAGGCAAGTGCATTGGAAGGTAACTGAGATTCAAGGGGTAGAGCTCCAGAGGCAGCAGCGCCCACCCTGCTGTTGCCCACACGACCTTACCTAGGGCCTGAGTGCACATGCTCATCCTGAGTAAGGCAGTGCTTTGTGGAAAACATACAAGCACATAATTAAAGGCTGCATCAAAACTCATATGCAAAAGAGCCCAAATTAGGATATAAAATGTAAATTTTCCCAAGGTTGGAACCAAAGTAATATTTGCTGGGTTTTAGTGCAGTTTCCTTGCGAGCCATTTTCTATGCCTTTTTGGTTTATGCAAAAAAAGATTATGTTTTATCTAACTGTACCAACCCTTTTCACATAATCCAGACAGCTTGAAGTACAGAACTGTAGAACCATGACACAGCCGCTGCCAGCTGAGCTGTGGATTTGGATGCTGGTCATTGGATGGAGATTGCAACCCAGGAAAACTGGTGATGCTGCTAGAGCCCCCCAGCTAGTGTGCTTTATTCCCTATACATGCACCAGCTGCAGCAGTCACAGTGTGCCAAGAATTTCACCCAAGTACCTCCACTCCACTGCCCGCATCCCTGCTCCTGCCTGATGCCGGGTGTCCAGCCTGTCCTCCTGTGGCAGGAGAGGCTCCACAGTGTGGGGGTCAGGCCAAGCACTCAGCAGGCAGACCCCTGGAGCAGTCTCACCATGCCATTCGTCTCCATCAGCACATGCCATTACACGCACCAGCACCCAGGTGAGCAGAGCTCTGTCTGACACAGGCATTTCAGGTTCCTTCCCAAGGCCTCTGCACAAAGACCAAACCATCATCAGACAGATTACAAAATAAAGAACAGAAACAAAACACAAGCCACACGCAACAGAGCGTGCTGGCCTCCCACCTGCATTCTCATGTTCTCACAGTCCCCCAGAGGCTCCTACTGCAATCACAGATCCCTCAGCCTGGGGATGGCTCACGCTCCCAAGGGAAGCATGCACCCAACGGTCCCCATGGGAGGGAGCAGCCTCCTCGTTGCTCTGCCCCATCTCACACACGCCCTGCAAAGCCCCAGAGGAGGCTGACAGGTCCCTGCTGCCTGACCGCAGGGATGCGCACAGGAAGGCTTCAACCACACTGGCCCCCGTGTGAACTTCCCGTGCGGCTGGGGCAGGAGGTGACAGCTTCAGGAGCCTCTCACCATGCCAAAACTGGCTCTGTTTAGCAGGGAGGACACCAGGATAACCAGCCGTACCGAACCATACGCTGGGCCAGCAAGAGGAACTTGCTGTGTTTGAGATCCCTCTTTGCACATGCACCCCATGCTGCTGGTGCCTCAACAGTCCCACACCAGCCACCCAAAATATCCCTGGCATCCATGCCACAGGCAGCTTGCAGGACATCCTCTGTCCACTAATCTCCCAACAACCAGCTTCGGGGACTGAAGAGATGTATCTATGCACCCCTTGCCCCTGAATTACTGCCTTCACCTCTCCAAAACATGTGTCTTATTTACGGACTGCATCTTCCAACTTCAGCCTCTAATCACCTGTGAAAGGAAGAGACTGCTCCCCTAATTCTGATCAAATAACCTCTCAACAGTCTCTGTGACACAGGAGGGCTGCTCAAGTCCCCTCCTGTGGGTACATGTCACAGGCCGGCCACTAACTCATGAGTCTTTCTCAATCCCCCTGATTTCCCAATGCTTTTCTGATGGTGTGCGCAGAGCAGAACCAGGCACTGTCCCAGCCCAGCCTCTTGTCTCCCAGCACGCTCCCTACAGATAATCACACATGCAGAGAATCCACGCTACTCCTTCTGTCCTCAGCACTGCTCTGGAAGCTCATTTCCTACCATGAGCCCAGTTCCTCACATCTCCCCAGCCCCTGGCTCTCCAGGCAAGTCCCTGCCTCTCCTCCACCAGATTCATCCATGTCCCTCACTGCTGGGATTCCTCCTGTTCTACCACTTTACATAACTTTTATTAATCCAATTACCATTCCGGGTTATTTTTTTCCAGCAACCAATATAAATGCTTAATGCTACAAGGTGAAGAACAGCTCCCATACACACCCAACTGCTCAGATACCAGTTTTATTTACAACTACACACCCAGGTCCTAATTCTTACTCCATTTTACTGGTTTCACACTTACCGTAGACTCCTTTCTTCATCAAAGTTCACTCTCTCCTAAACCAAGTATCATAAAGAAGTCTAATATTTCATTATTAATATCTGTACCTAATCACTCTGTGCTCAGGAGCTGTCATCAGCATTATGAAACACAAATCCCATCAAACATGCTACTTGGCACTCATTTCCCCCCCTTTAATTCTTCATTAATTCAGACTGTGTCAGCCACTGTGCTCTTTCCCAGGGATCGATATCATGCTAACTGTATCATAAATACCTGAGTCATCCCATTTATCCTGTTAGAGGCTGGCACAGCATTAGCCAACTTCAGTCTCTGTCATCCTCTCATGAGGGAGCCACCAAGAGGCCAGAGATCAGAGAGTTCTGCAGCAGCTCCCCAGGGCTCCTGGCTGCAAGCTACCCAGAGCCGGGAATCTTCAATGCCTGATTCTGGGAGCTGCTATCCGACACTGAACAACCATTCCAGGGAAAGCAATTCATCCCCCCAAGCACAGGATGAAAATGCTTATACCGCATAGCTACCGACAACCCATGCACTTTAGCCAGCCATGGACTAACACTGTAGTTAAAAAATAAACCTTATAATTCCCAATTGCCACTATCCGAGTTGCATGCAGACTGCTCCCTGTGTCTTGTTCCTTCAGTTCTCTCACTTGCAGCCTTGGCTTACGTTCCATAATATCAGCTTTTTCTCCGTTAACGATTAATTCTGTGACAGTCTTCATTGTTCAGATGTGCCACCTCTTTTGTATGCCAGCCTGAATCCTGAAACAGCGCAGCCTTCTTCATTAATTGTGGGCTTTGGGTGTTTTGGGCACAAACAAGACATTCTTTAGAAATGAATAATTATTGCTTGCATTTGCTATTTATGTTCTTTCCCCTAAGTACTTCGGCTCATTATTTATTTATTTAGTTCAGCTCTGTGACATCAACCCTTCTAAAACACACGGTAACCTGTGAGTGCCACACAAACACCGTCACCGGAAAGAGCACTGCATCCCTGCTCAACCGTTATGGAGGGAGAAGGAGTTGGGGAGCTGCACTGTGAGGGGAAGGAGCAGAATGTCCTGTCCTCCATTACCCATTCAGGGATGATCCAGTACTGAGGACAGGGCTGGCTGGAAGGCTCCAGAGGGATCACTTTAGTGGAGGTGCAGCAGGAAACACTGCTGGGAACCTTCTCCAGGAATGCCCAAGGCTGGCACTGGGCTGGTACACTGGAATTGCCACAACACCAAACCTGGCAACTTTGCCATCCACTGTGCAGTGCTGCTCACATCTGAAACTGCAGTGTGATCAGAGCACCAGAACGTTGTCTGGCATGCGCAGTGCCATGCAGCGCAGCAGCAGATGCGGTGCAGCAGCAGTTCCCACCTCCACCTGCTGTCTTCAGATCTCTTTCAATGAGGTTGATGCTGCACTGTTCTGGGGCCAATCTGGGAATGAACAGCACTGAGCCACAGAGGACGGAGGAAGAGTGATACCAGGGAGAACTGCAACCACTTCCCCATGATGGAATGCTTCTGAACAGCGGGGGGGGAGGTGTTGGTGGAGGGAATGGGGATACCCAGGGCTGTATGCTCACCCTGGAGGAGAGGCTGAGGGAATGGGGCTGGCTCAGCCCAGAGAACAGCTGTTTTCAGCTCCCCATCACTCCCTGGGGTGCTGGAAGCAGACTGAGCCCTGACCCTTCTTTGAGCAGGCAGGCAGACTATGGCAGGCATTCAGACAGGGTTGGCATTGCAGCAAATACTGCTGTGCCACTCAAGGGCCATAGTGAGCCATACTTCAAGGACTGAGGCTCCCCCCATTCCCTGCATCTGTCCTCAGCTGCCCTTCAGCTTTCCAGTGCTGTGGGTCAGGAATGAGCAAGCACACTAGCTATCTGCTGCCTGGAGAGATCACTGCAAAAGTCGGGAGCTCTGGGTACTAAAGTACTTATGAAGGCAGGTGTGGATCCTTACACTCAGAGCTCCCCTTTCCCCTGCACTGAAGTCATCAGAGCAAACATGCATACAAATACAACACTCGCTCCATTTTTAAACATCTTTGACATCCAAGGTCTCCTTGGCCATACAACAAATCCTCCCTGAGCCAATGAGCTGCTCTGGTGCAGGCTGGGAAGTCCTTAAAGCAAGAGAGATCTGCAGGGAGCCACTGCTCAGCTCTCCCTGTGCCTCCACCACCAAAACCTGCCCCTCGTGTCAGGGAACAGCAGTGCCAGAGACCACAGCATGCTCCTCAGAGCCATGGCTTCCCTCTTTGAGGGAAACCCGGGCTGAAAGGATGCACAGCTTTTGGAGAGGGCACATAAAAGCCACTGGAAAGGAACCACAGTGGCAGTAGCACCTCCAGGACCAGGGTCCAGCGCACAGCAGGACCCAGCTGCAGGTCCCATAGCACAGCACTGCCGGGAGAGCAGCAAACAGGAAACCTGCCCCGGCCTCAGACATGCAGAGGAACAACCAGCTGGTTGAAAGGAACTTCAGAGAAAGAATAAATTACACCAGGCTCAGACAAAAGGCTTTGGTTCACAGAGACCTTTGCTCGGCCGGATGGATGGAGTGAGTCTCTCAGCAGGCAGCACGTCCTCATTCTGCTGCAGCTCAGGCTGTGGCAGCCCCACAGCTTCAGGAAGAGGAAGGTGCTAGAACAAGCGTAGGGTTTGCAGGTAAGCACGGAAAGAACAAAACCACCAGAAGAAAAAAACCAAATCAGCTCCAAAGCATGAGTCAGGATAACAGAAACTAAGAGAAAGCATTGTGAAAGGACCTCAGAATCCTGAGTAACTGGGTGACAGAACAGTAGGTGATCAATGTTAAGTGGCATACTCAGGAAAAAAAAGTAATCCTATTTTACATACACAATAGGAACTCCAACTTCTTACCACTTGAAATCTGAAGGTTATTCTAAACATCTCTGTGAAAACATCAACTCACTGCTCGGCAGCAACCAAAGAGCAGAGTTCTAGCAATTACTAGGAGGAGGATGAAGAACAAAACGGGGACCACTGCAATGCTCTCACCCCGATCCACAGTGTGCCCATGGCTCACAGCTGTGCACCACTCGAGTGCTGCTCCTCACCCTCCCCAGCACTTCTGACCCAGATCTCAGAAACAGACAGAAGGGAACTAGAAAAAGTACCAAGAAGGGCAGAAGCTGATCAAAAAGATGGAACAGCTTCTGTACAAGAAGCGTGAAAAAGGAAGATGGCAAAGGGGGAATTAAGTCTTCCATGTCAGAAGAAGAAAGCAGGCAGCCACAAGGGAACAATTTGTTCACTGCTTCTCCCAAAACACAAACTAGAGGACATCAAATCCAATTAATCAGCAGGCAGGTTCAGAGCAGAAAGAGATCTATTCATATAAAACATCAGTAAGCTGTAAAACGCCTCATTGAGGGATGCAGTGATGCTAACACGCGCTCAGCAGATGATGAGGCAAATTCAAGGACAAAAGCTCAGTGCAAGGCTACAGAAACACAGAGACACTGCTTTGGGCTCGAGAAATCCGTGTCAGACAAATGGCTCCATGCTGGGAGAACGAATGACCAGCAGCCCAGCTCACATCCCAGCCCCTGGGCACAGGCTGGGTGGCAGCAGAGGACAGGGTGATGATGGGCTGAAGAGCCCAGGGAGCCCCTTTCATGATGGCACTAAGAGTGGAGTCGCCTCTCGTCTCCCCTGTGGGCCTCTGCGTGTGCAGGGCTGCTGGCAGCATGTATGATTTCAGCTGTCAAATAGTCACCGCAGCAGCTCAGAATCAGGGCCTGCAAACTTTGCCAAACTAACTATTCAAGCTGAAATTTTCCATGCTTGCTCTCTGCATTAGGCTGGTATTTTTAGAAGTTTCAGCAAAAGCAATTCAGACATTTCCAAAAATGAGGTTAGGGAAAAATAAGGTAGCTTTGCCAAAGCTGTACATTTTTCCAGCTCTGACTGAGTTGCTTGAAGAGCTGATGCACCTCCACAACTCAGAGATGGAGCTGGAGCCGGAGCCGAGCAGCTGGCTCAGAGTCATCCTCCGTGCAAGATGACTTTTGCAGTCTGTGAATGCGATACGAACCTGGGGGGAACAACCCCTTTGAGAGTTGCTGTTCACACTTCTCTGTTTATACTGCCGGATGCAAAGAGACCCCTTGCTCTCATCATAGAATGATGGAACGGTTTGAGTTGGAAGGGACCTTAAAGATCATCTAATTCCAACTCCCTCTCAATTCAAACTAATGCAGAGGGAACCGACATCAGGGGAGCGATTCAGACTTTGGCTCCCACACGTCAACAGCTCAAGCCGAAGATGCACAACAGCCTCCACTTTAAGTTGGGCTTTGCCAAGACACAGGCTGCAGCAGAGCAGTTTCTATCTTGATCTGCTAGATGGCTTCCTTGCTGACAGCCTAATGAAAAAGGAATTTAAAAACACAAAGCAATACAAAGGCACTTTTGATTTTAGCACTTCTCAATTTTGAGTGCTTGATTTATAATTTTATCACTGTTGGCTAAGTTTATTTGCATGCAATCAAGTTGTATTAGAGATGCAGCCAGGCTTTTCAGCTGACATCAAGGACTCCTAGTGAATCCTCTGTATTTTGTCACTGATAACAATTACAAAGACAGCAGAGATCATCCCTGTGCCATTTATCTGCACAGCACAGGTTAGAAAAACCCACTCAATAAATCCAGCATCAAAATCATCTCCTGTACCTGAGACAGCATGGACTTTGCAAAGAAACACCAGGCTTTCACTTGAGGCCTTGCAAGTTTTTACTGCATCTGTAGCGAAGTTATTCCAATGGTTACATACTCTCTGACAAAAATGAGTACTTTAAAGGTGAATCTGTGTAGCTTTGGGCTCTGCCCAATGGGTCACATTCTCTCTTCAGCTTCTAAATTGATCTGATTGCTTTTAAACCCTTTACTATTCTATTAGCGGTTTCCCCCAGGCTTTAAATGATTTTATGGTGGCTTTTTTCCAACTATTCACATTAATAAAAAAAATATAGACATCAAAATTCCATATTGTACCTGGTGATGGTCTTGTCAGAGCCATAAAATCATCAGCCCACCCTTCCATGTCTGCAAGGTAAGTTCCAACCCCCATTAAACGCCTGTACAGCAGGGCCCCACAGAGGGTCTCTCCCAAATTACCACAACAATTAGGCTCTTGCACAATCTAAACACAGCCAGACTCAAACACATCTTCTGTTGGGCTTTAAATGACTTATCATTTTATGTAATCCCTAGGATGAGCTGGAAATCAGTGAGGTATTGGTTTAATATCTGTCTTACACTGTATGGTGAATAAAATATTGCGCCAGCTTTAAAACTGCTGTGGCTACAGCAAAGGCCGTGAAGGCAGAAATACAGACAATCTGATTAAGGAACTGAGCGCTTACATGGGAGAGTTTACACAGAAGTTGCACCTGTTACATTTCTGTGATGTCTCAGCACCCAAAGGACAAAGGAGCAATTCCCAGGACGGAACAGACTCCTCTTCCCTTCTGACAATTCACCTCCATCCACAGGAGACCATGGCAGCTGCAAGAATGCACTCCAGATCACCCCAAGTACTGCCTTGGACACAGAAACAGGAGAAACACCAAAGCCAGGACACTCAGCAAGGCAAGGCAGTGGGAGCACCAGGGAGAGGTGGGCTGAAGGGAACAGATCTCCAAGCTAACTAAGAACAGATGTGCTCTGGAGATGCTGGTTTCCTTGAGGTAGCTCTGCAGAGAGATGCTCTGCTGAACCCCACTTGCCTGAGTGCCCCTTCTGCACTAACACAGGAGAAGTGGGGCACAAAAAGAAGTGGGCCCCGTCACATCTTTTCCTCATCCTCTTTTCAAGCTGAAGTCAAAGCCATCTGTGTTTTGAATACCTACATCTGATACAGTCACCCTCAGTTCTCCTAGTCAATGGAGAAAAACAAGCACTTTCGGCACTCAAGTCATGCAACCTACTTTGCACTCCCACTTCAGAGGAGCCAGAGGGAACTGACTCAGTGGTGTCAGCTCCATCACAGCCACCAAACACTGAGTTAGACAACTCCCCCAGCTTCTGGATCCCACATCTCCCTTCAGCGATAGCCTGCTCAGCTGACATGGCATGAGCAATGCCACCCCTTGAGGCACTGGAAGATGGTTCTCTCAGGATCCTCAGGGACTAAGCAGGGTTTTCTGGGCCACCTTTCTGGGAGCAGGTACACATATCTCTGCATAAGGGCAGGCTGCATCTCTCCTTGCAGTCCAAGCAGACAGACACATGGTACCTCAGAGCAGCAATCATGGGAATGAAGCAAGAGCTTGCAGCTCCAACAGACTGGAGTGCTCGCTACCCCAGCCTTACGTCTTAATCACAAGATCACTCCATTTCCATGGAAACAACAGAATTAGAGACTTCAGTTTAAAGACAATTACCAACATCGGGTATTTAACTGTTAAACCTGCCAGCACTCCCGTCTCCAACGCCAGGAGACATCAATTCCCCACACCACAACCCCACCGAAGGCAGCATAGTGACAAAACAGCCAAGCCACTCTCCAGCCCTGCCACCATGTCCAGCCATGCCCAGGCAGCTGCATGCCATTGGTATTTACTCTTGCTTCACTTACCAGTCAAGTGTCCAGAGAGCTTACTCTGCATCAGTCCATCAGGAGATGAAGTTCCTGACTGACAGCGGTTGAATCCAGTGCTTGCTTGTACATCGGCAGCTGATCATGGCCAATGTACAGCAATCCTGCTGACCAAGGCTTCCCTGGTGTTTCAGCCTAAGAAAAGTCTTTCTGTACTCGTGAGTCATTCCACTAGTTACTAGATAGCTTCAGGCACTAGTATGAGTACCAGGCGGCACAAGAAGAGGCGAAAGCCTCCTCTTTCACCTGACACAGCAAAGCACTGCAATTGTTACGGTCAACCTGAAGGAAGAGCGGTGGAGAGCCAAGGTGCTAATTACTATCGCTAGCAGAGGGTTACCCTGTGCAATCCTACTGTCATCACTCCACCTTGCAGCCACAAGACTCACTTGAAAACAAAGCTGAGGACCCAGGCAGCACCACAAGCCTTCTGAAACAACTATCCTGGCTTGCAAAACACAACATAAGCCATGACACTGGTGGCGTGATCAAGGCTGTAGAGCTAGATCAGGGGAGCTACCCACACCCAGGAGGCACTCAGGTACACAGAGGCATCTCCCACGAGAGAAGAGCTGTCCCTCTGTGTTCTGCCCAGGCACAGGTCCACTTTGAGGTGTCACCTCCCCAAACTGCTCTCTTGGTGCTCTGATGCCTTGGCATCATTGCGGTCAGCATGACCGTTAGCTAACAGGTCCAGGGAGTCTCTCCTCTTGGCCATTACACCCGAGTCCAAGGACCAAATTGCTCGGTCCAGCTCTGACCACACACCACCACACAGACAAACATGCAGACAGTGGATAACATGCTAACAGAGAGTAATTTTCCACAACACATGAATTCTGCTGCTTTGTCCATGCCTTGAAGGCACTGGAAACCTGACCATGAGTCAAATTCCTGCCATAATTATAACCATACTCCTTAAGCCCCTGCTGCCAGGTCAGGGTAACAATGTCCCGGTCTCTAAGAGATCAACTTGTCACCCACAGAAATCCTAACTCTGCTCCAAGACAGACACTTCCAAATTGGAGAAGATGGAGAGAAGTCCTATTCTACAGCAGTCTGTGGGCATGGGCCTTGCTCTAGCCACAGCACACATGGAGCCATCTCCACCCTTGTGCTGGCAAAGCTCCCTATCAAGACACAAAAGCATGACTTCAAACTACACCTACAGCTGATGTACCATGAAAGCCAGGTGTGCTTCAGGACAGACTCTCCTTCAGTCTTTGGACAGAACTCCTGGGATACAGCCATACATGCCTGTATCTCTGGCCAGCCAGGGCTGACAGCCCTGGGCTGGTGGAGAGGAGCGGGCAGCGGTGCCTCTGGCTGCCAGTGGCAGTGAGTCAGGCACAGGCAGCACACACAGCATGTGGGAGTCTGCCACTGAGTCACCAGCGTGGAGACAGGCTGACTCACCTCGGACACAGCACTGCAGGTGGACAGATGGACGCTGGCTGCCCGGCACATGCTGCCACAGCAGCTCCAGGCGCAGGTTTCCTCCCTGATGTGCTGTGCTGTTCTGCTGCAGGCAGAGCGCTGATCCAGCAGCAGTGTGAGCAGGAGATGTCCTGGGCCACCGGCCGTGCTGCAGGGACACATGCCAGTGTCCCTGCTGCAGTCCCCACCATCTGACCCCAGCCGTGGGCCAGACAAGCCCTTCCCCAGCCTGGGTAGGCACAAACATGGCAGTGTGCCCCTCAGCGGGGGAACACACACCAAGGGGACCTCACCTGCCTGGTCCCTCTGACACGCTGCCCTCTTCAGCTGGAGAAAACTGTACACCACCTGCTTCAGCAACGAATTAACCTAAAATCCCATTAACTGTGCATTTATTTTAGTGTGCCACCTAAATCCAGCACCCGCCGCTGCCATTTGGGACTGTTGGAATTAGCTCAAGGAGAGGAAGGGACATGAGGCTGAGATCAGTGCTGCTGAGGAGCCCAGTGGACCGGGTCCTGCCAGCAGTGGGACAGCCCTGGACACACGGACAGCCCAAGGCAACAGGAAGAGCAGGAGCATGACACACCACCCACAAAGGAAACAGGTACCAGGGTGCAGAGGTGGGTGCTTCACGCACTGACACGGCCCCAGTCAAACCGCATGAAGGAAGACACTGCCTCACCAGGGGCTGTGGGCATAAGAGAAACTTCTTCCTGCTTATCCCAGAGAGCAGAAGGCAGCAGGGGATGCAACCAGCTTTCTAAAGGCTACCAGGCTCTGCCCAGGACCAAGAAGCTGTTGGAAATGGAGCCCACAGCCCCAGGTTTCAGCTCCAGTACTGTTCATAGCTACAGACTGAGCCTGCTGGAGAGCCTCACATGGGCTCTCAGTGACAGAGCCCAGCTGGGGCCTCTTCCAGCATCCTCACTGACTAGGAGATGCAGAGAACAAGTGCCTGTGTGCTTCTGATTGTCTTAGATAATGAACGTACCTATGGGACAATTTTACACTGAGAAAATGGGGTTTGGCATTCCGGGTCTGAAGGGGTGCTTGGTTTCATCTGTCTTTTCATTTGTTTGGGACTGTTGTTGTTATTTAGGTTTTTTACATTTTCATTATAATTTATCAGATAGCCAAAAAGCCCAAACTCTATAAAGATGACAACTTGGCTAAAAAGACCTGAACTAACTTTGAGGCTAATAACATCAGGGTAAGAAATGGGGGGGGGGAAACGAGAAGGAAACAGATGTCAATAAGATCTTGAACGCAGGAAGTACAAAAACTTGGTATAGGAAGCTGAAGACTTCAGGAAAAGAAGTTTTTCAACAATGCTAAGTACAACAGGAAGCAGCTTTGCAAAATACGGTACCTCCACAGAGCTCCTGAGGGACAGACACAGCAAGAAAGCACCACGGCAGATACCAGAGAGCAACAACTTCAATGTGATGGCCTTAGAAAGAGCGAGCTCACAGAAAGGATCACTCTTCTGCTCCCGCTGATTTTTAATGAATATTGAAATAATGGAGATGTTCGGGAATGACTGGAACAGAGTGAAGCTACCTCATTATCCTGAAAAGGACGCACAGACTCCCCCAAGCAGCCATTTGAACATGAATCCCCTACAAAGTAAAGGGAAGGATTAAATGGAACTGATTTTCTGAAAACAGAAATTCAAGCTATAGATCTGATTTCATTCTTCCAGATGCTTCAAGTGTTGCCGATAAAGACAATTCTGTCTATGCTTGCACGAGGATGTGACTTACGACTATACAGTATTTCCATTATAAATTCACACTTTGTGAAGTCAGTAATGACATATCCAGTCACAGTAAGAGCTGACTAAATGACTGGTCTCATGAAAAAGAGAGGGACTTCACGCTACCAGGTAAGAGATGCTATCTATTGACACTCTAGAGCCATCCTAGCAATATGGGGAAGCTCCCAACAGCTGGGAAAATGCTCTTGCTATGCCGGTCTCCACAACATGCAAGGTGGCTAATGCCAGGACAGCCAGCTCCATGAGCCCCTGCAAGGACCATGGTCTGCATCCTTCTGGAGGCCATTTCCAAACATGGGAGCAACAAGCAGGTAACAAGGAACCAGGATCTACCATGGCAAATCACCCAGGATCACCCTGACTGTCTCACGGAACAGCTGAGCTGAGGAAATACAGGCTTGACAACAGGAGTAAGGGTGGGCAGAAACTGCCTGAACCATCAGGCCAAGGCCAGCAATCAATGGCTCAATAACCATCTGTCAGGCAGTAATGAGCAGAGAAGCCCGTGGGTCAATACATGGCCAGTATCATGCCATACCTTAATTGACCACCGTGTAATGACAGAGTGCACACCACACACCCCCCCCCCCAATAATGCTGACTCAGGAGGGGGCAGGTGGATATGCTGAACAACAGAGCTTCAATGCACAAATACCATGAAAAGCTTGGACTGGGTGATGAGAAACCTCAATGGGCTCAGCATGGAGACAGGCAGATGCCTGGGTCTGGGGCAGACCACGTCCTTGGTCACTTCAGGAGAAGCATGGTCAGCAGACTGAGGGAGTCTGTCATGTTTCTCAACACTGGTGAGGCTGCACCAGTCTGGGGCTCCCTAGTTCAAAAGGGATGTTATAAAATCAGCGAGGGTCCAAGAGATGGCTACCAAGCAGTGAGGGGCTTGATCTATACAGTGACACCGAGGAGATGGGCTTCTTCAGTCTGGCAAAGAGGGGCAAAGGGGCAATCTAACAGTGGCTTTCATCTACACAAAAGATGTAGTTGAACCCTTCTCAGCAACAGCAGACAGTGCAACAAGGGACACAAGCCACATGTCATGGCTTTGGACCACAGAGACCAGGTATCAAAAAAGCTTCTCCACTAAGGGAGTAGCCACTGCAGAGACATGGCATAAGTTCCATTGTGAAGAGTTTTCTACACTCAGCCAGAGAAAACCACAGCGAACCTGGTCTAGTGCTGGTGAGAGTCTGACTTTGAATAGGGTAGACTGGAGATTTCCAGAGATCCAAACATTTCTCTGACGGTAAGAATGAATCCGTATCAGACCTGATGCTATTCAACACTTCCTCTATGTGATGCAATAATGCAAGTAAAAGAAAGATTGTGGTTGAAAAACATCTGGTTGATGCTGTAACTTGCAGAATCTAGGAAAAGGACATGACTGAGTGATCTGGATCACTTTGCAAGCGGAGCCCATTCAGCTAAAGCACCTTTTGGTACTGTCCAAGGTAAGATGTTTTGACCAGGGTTTACCAGTGATCACTGCAGGAAGATGTTTGGACCAAGGATTACCAGACATGCCTGTACAATGGTGGGTCAAATCCTAGGAAAGATTCAAAGGTCCGAGCCACTGAGCAATTCATCATTAGTCCTCAGTGCAATGCTGAAGCAAAAGAGCTAATCAATGCCCAGATACTTAAACAGAATGGTCAATAGAGACAGGAGATGGAGTTACAGTAAATGTTAACAGCAGTTGAATCAGACTATAGGCATGTGCCTATATTCTGATTTTTTTATTATTTTAAGAACACTGAGTAATGGAAAGCCATAAAGGATCTTTGAAGGCCACAATAAATGGACTCACAAAGAGACATTTGACAAGAATTATGTGATCAAGTGTCCAAAAAGAACATCAAGATATATTTGAGTAAACTTTTCAGGGAATACTGTTCAGTTAACAGTTTTATTTAGTCCAATCTAAAGTAACAAGTGAAAAAATGGGACTTTAAATCAGATTAATGCAAATTAGAAATTAAATACTATTAGTAGCTAGAGGAATTAACAACTGGAACCCCCAACCGAAGGCTGAAGGTTGCTTTGGGCACCACTGCCATGTGCTACCCAGGGAGGTGTGGAACCCCCATCCTTTGAGGTCTTAAAGACCTTTTCAACTGCCCAAAAGCTCTTTGCAACCTGCTTGCATGGCAACACTGATCTCACATTGAGTAGGATGTTGCACCCCTTCCAGCAGGGCCAGCTCTGCCATTCTCCACCTCTTGACATTTTTCAGTCTCATCTACATGTTTGTCTGGGAAATGCTTCAGTAAAACAATTTATTAAGCCAAATAGTGGGGTAATAGCACCAGTTTCATAGCACAGCAAAATAATTGATACTCGGGTATCCAAGTCTGTGTTGAAAAAACAAAACCCAGTTAGCTGAGCTCAACCTACTTTCAGACATTTTCTTCTCACAAGAGGAATATACTCCAGTCTCACCCCTCTCATC
This sequence comes from Agapornis roseicollis, assembly GCA_002631895.1. NCBI lineage: Eukaryota > Metazoa > Chordata > Aves > Psittaciformes > Psittacidae > Agapornis > Agapornis roseicollis. The sequence goes on along the minus strand of NDXB01003726.1, from coordinate 43,749 downwards.
ACCACAATTTCCTCGCACCCTTCACCACAAGCTCACTAAATGTCTCATCACAGGCACATTGTGCAATCCTCTCACCAACAACCCACTTTGAAGCCTGGGCTCCTGAGCTGAAGGGGTTGGGCAGATTCTCCCACACCCATTCCTTACTTGCACCAGGCCACATGCCATTTTGTCCTCTGATTTTTATCTTGCTCTTTCCAGCTTAATTTCCAGCTCTTACAGTCTACTCAAACATCCTTCATCGAATCCTCTGAAGAAAGCAGTCAGGAGGCGGCAGAGCAGAAAAAGGACAGTCCACAGGTTCTTACGATGTATCAGAGGAAGGACAGTAAACTATAAATAAGACATTCCACTAAGGCAGATGTTACTAAATTCCATAGGCAAGATCTTATTGGAGGCAAATCCAAAAGGAAAAATAAAATAAAGAAAAAAATTTTAAAAGGATTACAGAAAGCTGGCAGGTCCTCAAAGCAGCAGTGCTAATGGCCCGAACAGAAATGATGCTGGTGCAAATGAATAACAAGTGTGGTAGAAGACCAACTTGCCTGACTCACATGAGCTGCTTATTGGTCTCAGGCACAGGAAGGCATGCATGTGGAAAGTGGAAATTAGGTCAGATTAATAAGGATGAACACAAAAGAGTGGCATCAGCACCAGTGACTGAACTCAAAACAGCTACGCAAAGAGTAAGAAGAGACTAGCAATCAACAGCAAAGGCGAGAAGCAATTCTCATGTACACCAGTAATCAGCATAACGACATGAAAAAGATTGGTCTGTTACTCAGCAGACAGAAAAGGCAATTGAGAAATGGCACTGAGGACAAAATGGTTTATGCCTTTTTGCAGAAGTGTTTGCTATGAACAGCAAAGAGGTGTCTAGCACAAGAAGGAGCGGCCAAAGAACATACCTACACTTTCAGTAAAAAGATGCAATGTCAGATTTTGATTAACTTCACCCTGCAGTGCTTCATTGCTGAGGCTGCTTCCACTGGAGCAACCTCAGAAGAGCTCAAGCTCTCTGCTGATGGAAGGCACCTGCACCCAAAGAGGCAAGAGTAGTGCCCAGCCTTAAAACCAAAGAGAGAACCTGAGAACTCACAGATCACTTCAGTTTGAAACATCAGAAAGAAGAAAGCAACAATAGCAACAGCCTCTAAGTCCCTGGAAGACAAGGCAAGCATTAGTACATGGGGACAAATGGTGTCTAAGCAACGCCATTTCCTTCTGCAGTGGGGTCACAGACCTTCAGCACAGCACAGAAGCAGATGCTAAGCATCACCCATTAAGTAATGCTTCTGACTCTGTTTCACATGGTGCTCTCAAAATTAATTTAAGGAAGGATAAATGTACTATACACTTAGAACAACACTGATCTGACAACTATGCTGAGACCATTTATCAAAGATGACCACACAAATTGAAATCAGTATCAACCTGAATTGGGCAAGGTTTCTCCTAGGTTCAGCTCTATTAACCAACCAGATGATGGAAGAAAGTATGCTCATTAAAACTGCAGGTGGCATGAAACTAAGAGTGACTGCAAAGATTAGAACCCTAAATGGCTTTGTCAAATTAGAGAAAGTATCTGAAAAGGATTAAATTCCAAAGGGGCCGCTGGGAAGGTCTACACTTAGGCAGCATTAATCATTTACCCAAGAACAGGACAGAGAGCTGTACTGCTACAGTTAGCAGCTCCTCAGAAAAGGATCTGGGGACCAAAGTGAATCACAAACCAACAGGAGCCAGCAATACTGCATTGCTGAGAAAAGGCAACCACTGTGTTGAATCACATGAACAGACACAAGGCTGTGGAGTTAAGTCCTGCCTCGTGCTTAGGTTGAGGGCTGCATCCAACCTTTGGGTACCACTTTTCCAAGAGGGATGTGATCAAAAGGAGGAAGTCCAGAGCAACACAAAGATGAACACAGTATGAGAAGATGCCACCAACAAAGACCTGAACTTGTTAAACCTGAAGAATAGGTAGAATTCTGCTACAGTTTTCATGTATGGGAAGAGGCTGATGCAAAAAGGATGGGAACAAACTGTTCCCTTTGTCCTCAGTAAGCGGCTGAAATTAGGAACAAAAGATTCAGGTTAAACTTTCTAAGGAAAGGACAGTTAAACACTGGAAGAGATTTCATGGAATTGCAAAACGGTTTGGGTTGAAAGGGACCTTAAAGCTCATCCAGTTCCAATCCTTGCCACAGGCAGGGACACCTTCCACTAGAGCAAGCTGCTCCAAGCCCCGTCCGACCTGGCCTTGAACACTGCCAAGGAAGGGGCAGCCACAGCTTCTCTGGGCAACCTGTGCCAGCGCCTCAGCACCCTCACAGGGAAGAACTTCTGCCTCATGTCCAATCTAAACCTACCTTCTTTCAGTTTAATACTGCCCCTTGTGCTGCCTCCCACTAGAAGCCCTGACAAAAAGTCCTTCTCTGAGACGCTGCCAGCTGCTCCTTCAGGAAGCTAACCAGCCACCACACCTTGTCCTTGTGCTCTCAGCAATTCTCTTACTCTCTTGGCTCTCCTGCTAGTTTTTTACTGCTTCTTTCACCAGCCTCAGAAAGACTGTCCTCACCCCAACACCTTCAGCTCTGCTGTTTTACAGGTGTCTCACATGGCTCTGCCCATAGCACCTTCTTTCTTTCCTTCATGCTTCTTCTAGCTGGCCTTATGTTTTAATTTAATACCATCTCTTAGCTCTATGCTGATGATTCATAGTTCTGCCTTTCTATTTCTGGACTGTCTCCTGTCCAAAATGAAGTCTCAGCTTATTTTCCCCTCCAGCATTTCAAGTGTGTACCCACAAGCCCAAGCTCAACATGATTAAAGAGAGCTGTTACTAATCCCAGCTTTGTCCCCTTTTCCCCCAAGCCCTTCCTGCTCAATGCCTGGGGACATCACTTAGATCCTGTCTGTGAATTAAGGACACAATTCAGACAGGGAACAGAGTTCATGGACCTAACACTCCTCTATATCCTGATTGTCCCTAAACCCCTACAGAGCTACGCAAGTTACAGTCCCTGAAATACGGCCTTTATCATCAGGCCACACAGTTGAAGACCTCAGGCTTTCACTCTACATCACTACTGCACCCTTCCCCCCAAAAACTGTCTAACACGCATAAAATCATGCCTCATCTGTATTCAGTCAGAATGCTGCTGCCAGAATTATTTCCCTAACCTCTCTTTCTTAAGCAGGCCAACCCTCCCTTTGAATCCCCCCTCCAGGTCCTCCTCTTCTGTCACGTCAACTGCAAGCTGCTTGTCTTCACCCTCCCAACCTACTCATACGTTAACAACGATCCCTCCTTCGCTGCTGAAGAGCTGACTCTTCTCCCTCCCAAACTGTGACAGCAATCTCCACTTCCCAGCTGCTGAATTTCAAGCAAGCACCTTTATTTTCTCCCATTTGTACTTCATGTTTGAAAAGACCTCTCTGTAAACAACCTGAAATCTGCTTTATTATCCTCTTTCAAATTGCTCCTTAAAGCTCTCCTGTGCCTCCGTACTCACCAGAAACATAAAAAACAGCACACATTAGATGACTGCCATGTTAAGTCTATGTCCACTATGCAGCTTATGCTGTCCCACTGTCCCTGTGTGCTCCCTGATTGCTCACTGGCATCTACTTCTCATTTTTAAGTAAGCCACAAGACCTCTGCAGCAGGGCTCCCTTTGTCCTGTGTTTTCACAGGATCTTCTGCAGGAGGAACCTGATCAGATATGGCTCCAAGGTATGACTGCAATGGAAAAAAAACCAGCAACAGAAGCAGCAGACTCACACCTAACGTTCCCAAACAGAAATGCCAGGGTGCTTCCAACCCTGCAGCACCCATCAACCCGCTGGGAACATCTGGCCAGCAGTGCTGCTGCCTTCATGGATTTGCTCTCCAGTCATTCGACTGGAGACTGGGAAGGGACGTGTGCTTGCTAGAGGCTGATCCGAAGAGCAAAGCCCTTTTCATTAAGCACAGGAGTCAATGCTGGGCTAAACAGCAAAAACTATCCAAAAATCAACAGCAGGATGCAAGTGAGAAACAAACATGCTACAGGGAGTAACTGTCCAGGGCCGACAGCCCATGTCATCCGTTGCAGCAGGCTGAGATACAAGATGACGAACCTGGAGCCAGTGGCTCCCAAACCTCCAGGACTACAGCATCAGCACAACACCAGCAGGATTCTGGATGCAGCAACCAGTTAGTTGTAGCTGAGGCGCAGTGCCCTCAATGACTGGGTGGATTTCATCACCACACAGATCACATGGAAAGAACAAGATCTCATACATAACCCCCGGCAAGAACTTCCAGAGTGACTCACACAAGCCAGAGTGGAGATGCAGCCCCATGGCAGTGAGCCATTGAGGACAGATGCAAACATCCCTTTCCCTCCCTGTGGCACCAGCTGGGCTGCTCTGCTCTGTCTAGATACCTGTTTTCTTGGGATTTGCAGGAATTCAGAAACAGCAGGGGTCTGCCAGGTTTGGCTGCAACTGGGCAGCAGTTTTGCAAGTTACTGAGGCACGAGAGGCAAGCAGACATAGAAGAACAGATCTTTATCATATGAACTTCCTTTCAGTAGGGAAGCAGGGTAAAATTACCTTGAATTTCAGCTTTCCTGCCTCAGAAAACTCCTTGCTCTCACTACAACACTCCAGAAAATCCACCTGAATAGGCAATACCTCAGCTTCAGTGCTACTACTGATGCCCAAAGCATTGCAGGGGTAATAAGATCATAATTGCCTTTTTCAATCAGGACACTGTAGGCAGAAATCAAATGGTTGTGGTTTGTCCATGCAGCTGTACAGGAGGCTCTGACTCACGGGAAGTCCTGGAGGAGGATTTGAAGGAAAACGGATGCGAAAGTAAGAAGGTGGCATCACAAAGATGAAAAGACTCCTCCTGCCCAGCAAGGGATGCAATGGGAGTATGACAGTGCTTGTCGACGTTCAGAGCTCTGATCACAGGCACATTGCTGGGGCAGCTCCTGTATCCCTCAATTTCTAGTAGTTAGGCTTTTGCATCAGCCTCTCAGCCCATCGTTGCTTCTTTGGAAGCCATGACCCCTGCCCATAACACTCTCACATTCACCACCAGCCAGGAGTGAGACCAGGGCTTTAGCTCCAGGGCTGGCACCCCACTGCCCAGGGGCACCAGGAACACCCACTCTTGAACACGCTTCTGATGATGGGAGGAGGTGGCACCCATTCCACATCAGCCAGCCCATCTGGAAACACATTTTATGGTACAGATCTCAGAATTTAAACCTACTCGGGCCACCCAAATTAACCAGAATCCCTATTCCCAGCTCTGAACAGCCAGGCTGGATGTGCAAACGCCATTAATCTACATCTTGGCGAGACTACAGAGGAAGTCAGAGCCCGGTACTGCTCAAGACATGAGGGTCTCTGCACAGAGCAGGCATGCTCCATCAGGAGCTTTAGGAAACCTTCTGAAAACTGGTTCAAGATCACAGACTAACCGCCAAACACTAACCACACTTGAATCTCTCCTGCTGCATCTTTCACCAGGCAAAGCTCCTGCCCGAGCACAGAAGGAAGGCACAAGCAACAGTCGCAGCCACTAACCAAGGTCTCACCCTACACTGAACAGAGGCAGCTCCCAGGGACAGAGCTGCCACAGCCACCCCTATCCTGACAGAGGCCGGGCAGCTGCTGGTCAGTGGGATGTCACCGCTGGGAGTAGCAGTCAGGTGCAGAACTGCCCCTAAACAGCAAAAAGACTCTGTGAAACCAAACTGTGCAACTCCCTGCTGGGAGAAACTGTGAGAGCTGTGAGCTTACGTTGGGTCAAGGAAGACTGACAAAGCCAAGGGAAGAGAGCCACCAAGGACTAAACAATGCACAGAAACTGCACTGAGCTCTGGAAGACCTGCTGACATCTGCCAAAACACTTGGAGAAAGCACTCCTCAAACAGGCACTGGCTCCCATTCTCCTCCCCAGGCACTTGACTTGTGCTGCTGTCACGTTCAGCATATTCAGTAAACAGACCTTTGCTGTAAGCCCTCTCACCCAAGCTCAGAATCAGAGGTTCATTTTGCCTTGCCCCCAGCTCTCACCATGCCTTACCCATTCCTTGCCTGCACCCACACCCACATTCATGTGGTCGCACTGTGAGCCCAGTGTGCAGCTCAGAACAGATCCACCAAATCCCAGTGCAAAGCTTGGTTTCCACCACAGCAGTTCCCTGATCCAGCTCACCACACAGCAGCCACCACTGGCAAAAGGGAGGGCAGGCAAGGAGCTGCCAGGTGGGAAGAGCTACATGGTCCCTTCTAACAGGAACCACACGCGTGTTGGATTTAGGTAATTGTAAAACCACAGCCACAGAAATCTCCAGTGCGCGCAGTGAGGCCACATCCAAATCTGTTCTTTCCCTGCGGTGTACCTCCACATCCCCATCTTTTCCTCTTCAGCCACAATCTCAGAGTACTTGCCCCTGGAGCACCAGATACCTTCTCTTCCCTCACCGCTGCACCTGTAACCTCATCCCACTCAGTCTTCAGCTGTCAAGATCATCCTCCAGTGTTCCTGCTCCAGCTTTATCACCTTTTCCAACTCCTGTCAATCACAGCATCAAGCAATTTCTTTCTCTGCTCTTCTGACTCTCCCACAAAACCTTGTTCTTGAGTTGTGAGCTCTGTGAGGTGAGACCTGTATCTGGCAAAGGTTATTCCAGACGATTTGGGGTGCAACATAAAACATCATCAAAGAGTGAATGTATTTGTCCAAGCATGGACAGGCCTCCTCCAGCAGCGTTTCTACACTGTCCATCAATCCAATGGGGACAAGACCTCCCCGCGCACCAGGACCTGCATCAGGCCTCTCCCCACACGGCCGTTTCTGCTTGTGCCATTCACACCATGCATCAGCTCTGGCAGACGTTGAGCAGTGTTGGCCCTGCTTACTCCTCTGCCACTTGCTGTGGGAGAGGATCCAGGGCTTTTCCTTGCTATCACACACAGTGGCTTGAGAAGATCCACCAAGGAGGTCTCACCTGGTAGTTTTTGCCCTGAGACCCCAAACAAAACAGAACACATGAACTTAACTTCCAGCAAAGCTCAAGACTGCAGTGACACAGGAGCCCAGCCCCATTGCAGCACACAGAAGGGGCAGCACGGCAGGAGACATGCAGCTACCTGGGATGCCCAGCTCCAGCCCCAGGGGCAGAGATGCACTGATGGCTCTCAAGTTTGTTCACGGAGGAGATGGAGCCCTGCTTCTCCCACTGCACTCCACCACTATTCCCTGTGGTTTCCCAGCCTTCAGGAACTTAGAGGCACACATAAACAAGGCAATTCTGCAGAGGTCATGGAATCAGCAGGAAAAAGCTAGCTAAGCAGAACACTCTCCTTCCCAAAGGGTGTAATTTACTCGAGGCTGATTCAGCTGAGCAGGGACATGCCGGCAAACCCTGTGTGCGGCCTGGCAGCACGGGACACCCAGAACCACAGCAGGATGCTGAGACAACTTCAGAGAGCTTCGCTCTTATCTTCCTCAAGAAGATACTGCATCAACAGCAACTCCTGCCTTGGGTTTTGCTTTGTGAATCACAGCATCAGGAGCCAGTTTCAGAAGACACTGGGAAAGGATGCAGAATGGAGCTGTAAAACTGATGCTGGAAGTGAATACAATGGTTCAGCCAGTTTAAGTCATCAGAGAGACAATTAAGTGACCCCATTAATTGGTACAAGCAGCTTTAAACACGAAAATAGCCAGTATCAAAGGAGTATTCTCTCTTAGAAATGCAAAAATTAATATCCAGGATGTTGGAGATGTCTGTTGAAAAAAGATATGCTCATTATTAACAGCAAGACAGCTAATAATGGATAGCTAATGGTGTCCAGGCAGCAAGGCCCTGGACAGTAACTGTATCTCAAAGTAATGCCTTATCCAGCTGCCCTACTGGGAAAAGGCTAAACCCTGGGAAGAAAGCTGTCACACCAAGTGACCCACTAGTCCATCCCAGTTATAAATGCAGCAGAACAGCTGGGACAATGCAAAGCCAAGACTCAAAGGAAACTCATGCCCAGCTAAAGCCAGATGCAGAGCCACAGTTAAGCATCCGCCTGCTATCAGCAGATCATTCTCCAGGCTTTTTCATCCTGTGCCTCTGCCAGGGAAGCAACAGCTGAAGAAGACAGAGGAAATCTTTTCCAAACTAATCCCACTTCTTAAAATGCAGAAAGGAACCAAGAACCAAAACGAGTTTAGCAGCATGTTGGAGGGGTGTGAAAGGATGATAAAGAGAAAAACATGCATTCCAGGTAAAACTCTGCCTACTTATTCAGATAGATTTTTGCTCCTGCTACCTGGCCACCAAGTCCTTTCAGCACAACCAACAACCTTCCCCAAGCTCTTGCCTTGCAGCTTAGGTGGGCTGCAAGACATGTGCACGACAGCTAACATCAGGAAAAGATTCTGATCATTCAACAAAAGCTCTGTTGATGGATCTCACCTACTTCTCATCTACCTTCCACCTCCTCCCCCCGGCTTCCATTACTTCATGCACACAGAAGACCTCTCTGTAACCATGATCCTCCTTCCATCACTCCATCTTCCTGGCTGCTCCCTCCTGGGTGGCCAGGGGTCCACAACGGCTCTTGCTTCCCCATGCAACCCACAGTCCCCATCCTGAGCATCCCTCTGGCCACGCTCTGCGCCATCAGTGTCGCCCTCCCTGCCTAGAACTTGCATTTTGGTCACTTCTGAAAACTCATTTCTATGAAAGAAATTAAGTGCTGTGCGACTACTGTTCCAATTACAAATTCTATTAATATAAACCTGTCTATAGTCTGTTCCAGAGTAACATCGTTAGAGGTCACATTTATTACAAGCAGGGGTCGCACCAACCTCGGGACTGAAGCTGCATAGCATTTTGCTTTATGCATGTACAAAATCTCTTCCAGAGCTCAGCAGCTTGCAGCAGCCTCTGAAATTTGGCAAAGAAACAGGGCTGGGATGAGGGAAGCGCTCTTCGCTAGCCCCCTGAAAATCTGTCCAAATTTGGCGGTTAGAAACTACCGAAAACCACCGGGCCCTGCCTGTGATTCAGCTGACGGTGGCGACCGGCCAAGCCCACCGTGCTCTCTCCTGCCACAGCCTCTGAACGAAGAAGCTCCAGCTACAAGGAAGAGACCCAAATAAAGCCGATTTCCCTTCCCTCCCACAGTGACACTGAGCGCTGCCTCAGGTCAGGCCCAGGAGAGGCTGATCAGCGAGCAGCCACAGGTCCGTCCATGTGCTGCTTTCATCCCATCATTGACTCCAAATTCTTCCTGCTTCTCCTTGGGAAAAGCTCCTTCCCCCTGGCCCAAACAAGCCACCAGGGCTCCCAGGGGCAGCAGCCTACCCAACTCCTTCTTCACCTCCCTGCTTGCAATGCTGGCTGCAGCAGAAGCCACAAAACCACAAGGTTTCTGTACAGAGCACGTTCTGAAAGGGAAAACCTGCACTGAAGCATTGGCCACCCTGGTTCTGGCCAGAGGGTGAGCAGCTTGTGCACAGCGCTGCAGAAAGTCACTGGCCCCTTCCTTTCTCCCTTTGAAAAATGAAGGCATTGCCTGCAGGAAAGGAATCTGGTAAGAGGACATAAGCAAGACTTGCAAGATCCAGCACTCAGTGTTAGGAAGTTGTATTTGAGATTTCACTGGCAACTTCCATAACAGATTTTAGGACCAGAAGCATCATTATGGTCACAGAATTTGACCTCCAGATCAACAACATAAACCAAAACCTTCTTCCAGCAATTCCTGTACCTAGCCCAAAGCATGCAGTTTAGGATATTCTCTTCCATATTCAGGCACTTCAAGAGATGATAACATCTCCAGCAAAACTCTTCCAATGGTTAATTACCCCACCGTTAATTCAGCCTCCCACATATAGGTGGTAACTTACTGCAGGTAACTGCAGAATCACAGCACACTTCACCAGGATCACAATTCCACCCAGTGCTGGGCAGGTAAGCGGAGACTGCAGCCAAAATAAGGAAATCTGTTGGATTCCTGCTCCACCAAATGCACCGCTGGAAATAAAAGAGGGACAAGATGGGGAAGGACCAGAAGAGACAGGACGGGTCTGTGACTGGAGCATGCTGGTCACTCCTCACCCCTCACTTTTTGGGTTAAACGAGACCGCTGCCATCCACCTTTGGAAGGCCCTGACTGCCTGCAGCTGCGTGTGGAAGAATTCTGTTTCACACCTTGCTTTGAGCAGCAGGAGAAAACACACACCACGAGCAAAGTTGCTAAGAGACGCACCTAAACGCCAACACGCTCGGCATCAGCTTCCCCATGTTCACACGGCGCAGGAGGGCAATGGCTGGGGAGGACACACGCACCTGATACCCTGGGGTGGCCGGAGCGGCTCTGCAGCCCTGCATGGAGGGAAACAAGGGCCGGGACACAGGGAGCCCACACGCTGCCTGCAGAGATATTGGTAACTGGGTAGTAAAGGCTGGGTTTCGTACAGCAGTATTTCAGGTGGAAGCTTCTCCATCCCACAACATGGGAATGACAAGCAGGATCAGACCATGTCATCACAGTTGCCAGTTATTTGGGTCTTCCACTGCATTCCACCTTGGGTCTTCCACTGCATTAGAGGCACATTAAGAGAGAACTGCAGGAGCTCCTTGGGAATGGATGTGAGAGGGTCTTCCCCCACCAGGACTGTCCCAACCTCTGTGGTAGGAGCCCCAGCACCAAGGGCTTGGACACTGTTATGGCCTGTGCACTCCCACTGATCTCTTGTACCAATCTCTTCCATCTTCACCTCATTAAATCCCATTAATTCAACTGTGGCAGAAGACCTCACTGACCAGTCACAGAAGTGGGAAAAGCCCCCTCCTGTTACTGGTCCGACATTCGCCCTGTTCTGATCCCACCGAACGTCCTTTGTCCTTGCACCGCAAGACAGATGAAACAATTTACATCCCCTCAAACAAGCAAACCTTCAGGCTTTTGTTACAGACCCTCCGGCTTTTCTTCCTTGCAAAGAAATCATCCCAGGGACTGGAGCGGGATGGAAGCACCTCGAGAAGAGCTCCAGGGGAGCCATGGTAGCCAACACAGCACTGCTCCATTCCAAACAGGTCCTACGTGCCACCTGCAGCGATGTGTCTGGTCTGAGTGCCTGGGAGCAGACCCGAGCATGCTGCCGAAACCAAACAGTGGCAACAAAACCCACGGCAGGGAAACGGCCACACTCAACAAGGCACCAAAGCGAACCAAGACCCCTTATCCAGACCAAACGGCACACGTGGCCCCAAGGATTTCTCTGTCGGAGGGTGACGCCTGGGTGCAGTGTCAGAGGGTTGAGGCTCACCAACGACCCCTGAGTGGCTGTGAGCTGCCCCCAGCCTCCCCAGCTCAGCACCTTCCCTTTCCCCTCATCCATCCCTTCACTCGGCTCTACCTCAGCCTCTCAGCTGCGAGTTCCTGGGCCGACACCGCAGTTTTCCGCATTATTCATCTTAACGGGCTCCAGCACACCGCACGCCCACAGGATCCCGCTGCCCGCCGATTCCAAGGGCAGATCCCCCCGCCCAGAGCTCGCCGCCCGGCCCGCAGCCCCCGATCGGGAGGGAGGACGAAGGCAGGCGGGCTACAGCCCTGCGCAGGCCGCGACCCCCAGCGCTGCCCGCCGCGGCGCCAAGCCGGGACCCCGGGGCCGCGGCTGCGGAGCACACCCCTCCCTTCCCGCCTCCCCTCCCGCCCGGCTCGGTGCCTGCAGCGCCGGGGACAGACCCCGGCTCGGTTCCCGGCACTGGTGGGCGCCGCAGCCGCAGGCCCCGGCCCGCCTCGGCGCAGGCCTCAGCCCGGCCCCACCGCGCCTCCGGCCACCCCCGCGGGCCGGCGCGGCCACTTCCCGCCGCAGCTGCGGGGCCCGGCGGGCAGGGCTGCAGCCGGGCCCCGCGGGCAGGCAGCGCGCGAGGCCCCCGCCCCCGGCGAGCACCGGGAGCAGGTGCAGCGGACGGCGGGGACAAAGGGCAGCGAGGATGGCCCGACCCGGCCCGGTTCCGCGCGGTGGGATGCGGCGTGGTCGCGACCCCGCTTGGCTTGGCCGGGCCTGGCCCAGCGCAGTTCGGCGCGGCCCGGTTCGGTTGCCCCCGGTTCGGTTCGGCTGTTCCCGGTTCGCTCACCCTCGATGGAGATGACGTGCTCGCGGATCTGGCTCTGCAGCGCCAGGTCCTCCACGCGCTCGATGAGGTCGTAGATGGCGTAGATGTTGGGGTGCACCGACTCGAAGCGACCGATCTCGGCCCGGATCGCCGCCGAGTTGGACAGACCGAACTGCGGCGGCGGTGGCCCGCCGGGCTGCGGCCCCGAGGGGCCGGGAACCGGTACCGGCACCGGCCCGCCCGGCGCCGCCAGGCTCTGCTGCTGCGGGCTCTGCCCGGGCCCGCCCTGGAAGTTCATGGCGGCGGTGGCGGGGCCGGCGGTCAGCGGCGCGGGGCCGCCGGCAGCCGCTGCATGGCCGCGCTCTGCGGACTCCGCCGCTCTGCGGGCTCTGTGCCCCGCCGCGCCGCGCCGAGCCCAGCCGCCGGTAGCGCGCCCCGCGTCACGCACCGCCCCCGCCCCGCCCGCGCTCGCGTCACGGCGGCGGGAGCGGGACCGGCCCCGGGGCGGGGCAGAGCGGAGCGGGAGGGGGCGGGGGGGAGGCGGCATTGCCCGGCCCTGTGTGTCCCCCGGACCGGTGACCCGGGCTCGCTGCGGGCAGTCATGGCGCGGCACAGCCCACACCGCGGGGACGGGGCTGGACGGGGCGAAACAGCAATCCCGTGGCTTCCCATCCCCACTGCCCTCCATCCCCATGGCTCCCCGTCTCGGGTCACCCCATCCCCACCGCCTGCCACCTCTCACCATATCCCACCAGGCTCCGCTCGCAGGGGCACTCCAGCCTCTGCACCGTCATCGTGCTGCCTGCCCTGCCTGTGCTCCCCCACGCAGACCCCTCAGACCACAGGCGATGGCCCCAGCCTTGCCTGGGGACCCCCCGTGTGCCACCCCTGCCCTCCCTGTCGCCAGCCCTGCTTCCCGACTGCACTTTGGAGGTGACCGCATCATCCTCTTGTCACGCCAAGATCATTAAAGAAACCGTGAAACGCAGCTGGTCTCAAGAGGTCCCTGGGTGATCACCAGCCGCTGCCCCACCGTGGTGGGATCCCCTCTCCAGTCCCCCCTCTTGCCCGCAGGGCCTCGCTGCTGTCGCCTCATTCAGGTGCTCGGTACAAGCTGCTTTGGTGAAGGCTGGCACGATGACAGCATGACCCAGGGAACCATCACAGGGGGATGGATGCTCAGAGACTGTGAGGCTGCAGAGAGCAGGACACAGGAGCGGTCAGTGGATCCATCCAACAGAGCCACAGGCTACCAGCCCTGTTGCCCCTGTAGAGCACAGGCTGATGGAGCCCACCCCAGCTATGCTCACCCCAAAAAACAGCTTCAGAAGTTGCCTATGGAACAGGAAGGCTCCAGCAGGGCACTCTGTCACAGCCTGCAGGCAGAGAGCCAGCAAACCCCCTGCCAGCCACGCAACGAAGATGGACAGAAACAAAACAGCATCCTCCAAAACACTGAGAAACAAAGAAAGGACCATAAACCCTGTCAGATTAAACGAGAAAGTATAACCAGGGAGATGAAGAAAACGAAAAACAGCCAGCTGAGAGAACTGAGATACCGATGGATTTCTCCCTTGGTCCCATGGGTATCAAAGCCTCATGGGATGGTGATGAGGATATGGGGGATGGCTGCAGTGCTGGCGTGGGCCATGCTGGGGGCAGCTCCTGCCTCAGCAGAGATGGTGGGAAGGGTTGGAGGAGGAAGAAGAGGAGGAGATCTCCAGAGAGTTTCCAGGCGGAGACACCTCCCCAAGCTCGGGAATCCTCCAGGATGCAGCAGCCGGTGCCAGGGTGTGTGGGTGCAGAAGCACATTCCTGCCCTCTCTGTCTCCCTCTTTTGGGCTGCCGGGATTCCTCGAGAGTGCGGTGCCTGCAGCTCGTGCCGTGTAGAAGGGGGTTGTTAGAAAAATGCTTTGATGAGGGTTTTGTCAAGAGCTGCAGAAATTGCTCCTGTGTTACGGTACCGGCCTCATCACCTGTGCGAGCGCTCAGCGACTCTTCCAGAGACCCCGCGATGGAGCTGTGAGTCATAACTCGGGCTGGCTCTTCCCCAGTACATCAGATGCAACCGTGTCTGCGTTGTGTTGCGCACTGCAGTGTCTGCTGAGGCTGTGGGCACCAGTAGCACACCCCGGTCTGCGGCACTGGGCCATGCACGCAGCCTTTTCTGGGGACTGTTTTTATGTGTGTCTTTCTGCCCTTGCTCACAGCCCCTAACAGAAATGCTCACTGCAGGCAATGAACTGGCCAAGGGTGCCCTTGTCCAAATCCCTCCGGAGGTGCTGGACAGGAAGCTCTGCCCCAACTAGCCTGCTCTAGAGCAATGAGTCTGGTTTGTGTCCTCTCCCAAGGACACGTCCCTCGGAGATGTTTCCTTGGGTGGATTGGCCATATAAACCAGCTTCATACCCTGTGCCACTAAAGTGGCTGGGCTCTTTCTTCAGAAAGCTGTGTTGTCACATGGTGAGGGTTTTCCAGTGTATCCACACATGAAAGATGTTGAGCTGTTGGAGCAAGTCCAGAGGAGGCCACAAAGATGCTCCAAGGACTGAAGCACCTCTGCTGTGGGACAAGTTGAGATATCTGGGTTTGTTCAGCCTCAAGAAGAGAAGGCTCCAGGGACACCTTAGAGCAGCTTCCAGTGCCTGAAGGGGCCAACAAGAATGCTGTGGAGGGGCTTTTGACAAGGGCAGGTAGGGACAGGACAAGGGGGAATGGCTTTAAACTGACAGAGGGGAGACTGAGATGAGATGTGAGGCAGAAGTTCTTCCCTGTGAGGGTGGTGAGGCCCTGGCACAGGTTGCCCAGAGAAGCTGTGGCTGCCCCATCCGTGGCAGTGTTCAAGGCCAGGTTGGATGGGGCTTGGAGCAGCCTGGTCTGGTGGAAGGTGTCCCTGCCTGTGGCAGAGGGTTGGAACTGGA
>NDXB01003726.1:0-28623 GCA_002631895.1 Agapornis roseicollis | reverse complement strand
GCTGTGGAGGGGCTTTTGACAAGGGCAGGTAGGGACAGGACAAGGGGGAATGGCTTTAAACTGACAGAGGGGAGACTGAGATGAGATGTGGGGCAGAAGTTCTTCCCTGTGAGGGTGGTGAGGCCCTGGCACAGGTTGCCCAGAGAAGCTGTGGCTGCCCCATCCCTGGCAGTGTTCAAGGCCAGGTTGGATGGGGCTTGGAGCAACCTGGTCTGGTGGAAGGTGTCCCTGCCTATGGCAGAGGGTTGGAACTGGGTGAGCTTTAAGGTCCCTTTCAACACAAACCATTCTGGGATTCCAATAATTCTATGAAGAAACAGAGCAACCTGGCAATGTTGTCTTGTGGGTATCTTCCACTTCCTCTGGTGTTAAGAACATTTATTTCATCATATCTGAATGAGAAAACCACTCTCATTGTTTGTCTGTCCAAAACAACCGCCTTGGGGCCATTTTCCTGGTCTCCTGTCTCCTCAGAGGAGAGAGCCAGTAAAAGGCTGCAGGTCCTGGATGTTTCTGAAACATGTGTGGCCCTGCACCATCACCCTGTGAAGGCTCCTGGGAAAGCAGCTATGTTTTCCATAAGTAGCACCTGGAGAGCATGAGTTATTGCAGCCTGGAGAATTTCCAGAGATCCACAGGAAGATGCCTGTGGAGCACAGGCAGCAGCATTTTTTAATATAAATATATGTACATACATATACACACATGTATATATTTCAATATTTTACCTCTCTTGGAAAAGGAACAAGAGGGAAGAAAAGGAAATAATCCATTGCTTTCTGCTTTTCTCCTTATCGTTATGCCCCAGCAGAGCACTGCAAGTGAACCCTGGGATGTGATGCTCTGAACTGGACAGGTGATGGTCTAACCCATGAGGGGCCATCCTACAATAGGTGATCATAATGGGATTGCAATCCAGCTGGACAAATAGGTGATAATCCCAGCCAGTAACATGTTTACCTAGTGCTTCAAAAGGCTTCGTTTCTCTGAGCAGAGGGAAGTCAAGCGAAACCACTGGAAAGGGAAGATTTGACTTAAAACGTGAATTTAAACGCAAACCCCAAGCAGAATTTCTTGGATGACCAAGAAAAAGGGACAGATTTTAAAACTCATCCTGAAAAGTGTGGCATCAGGTGTCTAATTTTGGGATGTCTCACATGATGGGCTGGTTTCAGGCGAAGTTTCCCTCTGCTTATGACAGCAACAGGGGTTGCTCTGTAATAGCTGATCCCGGAGGTCAGCAGGACATCTCCTGCCTGAAACATGGTGTCACTCCCCATTTATTTTTTTCCAGCTTGGCTCCATCATTTCCAATAATTCTAACATGCATTTTTTAACTGATTTTTAAATTTTCCATCTCCCAAAATATATCCCAAAACTGAAGTTTGTTCTTTTTGTGACTTAATCAGCACACATGTCCATCCCCCTGCTGCCCACCTGGATCCTTTGCTGCAGTGATGCTGTCCGTAATCCCACAGTGCTCTGCCTTCCTTTCCATTTGGGAATTTCTTGCCTGTGGAGGTTGCACTGGTCACCAGTTAAAACACCAGCTAGAACAAACCGCCCAACTCTTGTGAGATGTCAGGGAAGGGGGGCCTCGCTGCCCTTTGCTGGTGGGATACCAGTAAGGTATCTGGGAGAGCAGCTCCCTGCTCACCAGTGGCTCTGCAGCTCCTCCCCAGTGCTGACACCTGCAACACCCTCTCTCTGTAATCAAGCCTCCGCTCAGCCTCTGCTCTGATGAGATGGTGAAGCTTACAGAGATCAAAGTAAGGCATCTTATCCAAATCTCAGCTGATTTTCATGTTTCTTTTCCCAATCCTACCAGGAGCCTTGACGCCTTCTCAACATACAAAACTCTGGATGCTGTTTTCCAGCCCCAGCACTGCCTTCACTCCCACCTTGCACACATGTATCTGGGGAGGAGTCACCTACACTTCTGCCTTGCACACACCTCTGTGGGGGTTCCTTGCTCATCTGTGATTTTAGCTGTAGCTCGTCCACATATTTTCAACACCCATGTTTTCTGTTGGCTTTTAGAGCACTGAGTAAGGTGCTAAATGCCACCGGCACCAGCTGAGGTCTTTTAGGGCATTTCTAGGAGCAAACTGGGACAAGAAAGAAATTCCTCTTCACAAACACACTTTAAACTCACCGGTTAGCCTTTTAGAGTCAATCAATAGTTCTTTATTAGCACTGTACTGCACCAAGCTTTTGAATCGTAAGTCTCCCATGGCACTAAGTTGATTTTCATACTGAAGCAGAGCGTGTTACCTCTGCACTAACCTCGTGAGCACAGTCTTCAAACACCAAGGACAGGCTGTTGGAGAAGACAGCTCCCAGCAGGTGAACTCTCAGAGGAAAGCGCTCTGAATTGTTCCTACAAAGCAAAATGGTGCCTTCTTGGTTACAAATTGGAAATGGAATTACTGAAAGAGGGAAACTACTCACCAAGGGTCCTGGGCACCAAAGCCCTGGTGCTCTGTACTGAGGGCACTGCTGTGCCATGGGCAGCGACCCAGCCATGGCTGAGGCTACTACTGGGTGCCTCACAGCAAGTGAGAAAAGGGAAAACTCAGGTGGGGATCCCAGCCCCACACTGCTGGGGCTGCCTGGGGCTTGCTGGGATTCTCATCCTGCTGCAGCAGGATGTGTCCCCCCAGCTCTGCCTTTGTGCTTGGTCTTACATAGCTGGTCAATGCAGAGGAGCAAGCAGGACCCTGCACCTTCCCTTTTCCCTTTACTCTTTCTTTCCCTTTTCATTTCCCTTTCCTTTTCCTCTTCCTTCTCCCCTGCCTCTTTCTCTTTCCCTTGCCCTTCCCTTCTTCTCCTTCCCCTGCCCTTTCCCTGCTCCTTCCTTTGTTTCTTTCTCTTCCCTTTTCCCCTTCCCTCTCCCTTGCCCCTGCCCCACCAGCCACCGTGCTATTGACACAGGCTGCTGGTGGCTACCACACGCTTCGTCTGGCTTAGGCCACTTTCCCACAGGCCACCATTTCCCTGTGGCAATGCCGATGGCACAGCTTCATCCCCTGAACGAGCCCCAGCTCTTCTTGGAAACTGCAGATCACGAAAAACACAGAACCCCCCCTGGCACTCGCAACGCTTCACCAGGCTGCCCTCTGCGCTAGCACTCCACAGCTTCAGCCACTGATGGCAGGCACATCGTTATCATCAGCCCTGAGAGCGGCTGAGGCTGCCCCGGGCTGGGGAAGCAGCAGCCAGCACTACCGTGCCGCAAGCATCCGTGTGCCGGTGAGGCAGCTGCTCCAGAGGGACCAGCGTGGACTGGCGACGTTATCCGTTATCCCACATCTCCCGGGTAGCTCCTCCTGAGCGGCCGCCGCTGCTCCCCAGAGGATGTGTGGCGTCATCAGGCACGTCATCCCTGCGCGGAAAATGAGCCCATCGCTGCCGCCTTCAGCGCAGAGGAGAAGCCACCGAACTCTCCTCCCGCTCCGCGCGTCACCGGCAGCCGCGGTGCGGAGCCGCGCAGGCACCCGCTGCCGACAGCTCCCCTGCTCCCAACGTGTTCCCACATCTCCTGCCCGCTCCCCTCGGCGGGGCCTGACCCTGATTACTTCCTGATGCCTCTCACTCCTCTTATCTCTGACCATGCACCATGAATTCTGGTTTACTGTGACTTCTGTTTCCCATTAGCTCCATTCTCCACGCGTCCCTTTGTGTCCCGAGCTCCTAAGGAAACAACTGACAGATACTGCAGTGGTGATTATTCAGGCGTCTTGTCTCTAATGAAGCTCTAACGAGCCTCCAATGTGCGTTCACGAGAGCTCACACAGTGGCTTCACCTCTGGGGCTCCTCTGCAGAGCCCAAATCCTCCTGCTGTCCACACAGTGCTAGTTTCTGCTGTGGTGGGGAAGACAGCTCCGTTGGATCTGTTAACTCCCAAACTAGGCTTCATTGAAGAGCAAGGTCCTACATCTGAAAACACCAGGTTGCTTCAGAAACATTTCTAAAACCTGGTGGAAGAACCAAAGTCCTTCTTTAAGAAGGTGTAAATCCAAAATACCCAGTAAGCGGACTTCAATCAAACTAGAGACCCGGCTTTTTGTCATCTTTAATTACTTCCTTCATTTTGTTTAATTTCTTCTTTAATTAAGGCAGAAATCTAGCAGTGGGTTGGAACTTGATGATCTTTCAGGTCCTTTCCAACCCTAACCATCCTACAATTCTACATCCACCACAGAATTGAGCAGAGAAGCTGTCACCAGGATGGATGTCACAGTCCCCAGCCCATGCTGGAGACTCTGCTCCAACCTCCTGCTCTACCCCTCACAGTCCTTCAGCAGATCACCTGCATTTCACCAGGCATCCCGCAAAGCAGAGCAGCTGCCTTGCCCATTCGGGACAGACACGTCCACTGTTCCCAGGGTGACAGATTTTAGTCAAAGTCACTGAAAGGAAACCTGCAGAGGCAGCAGGAGTTTGTGCCTCAGGGCACTGGGAGCCCTGCCATCCCTGCTGCCTTCAGTGCACTGGGCCAGCAGGACCAGTGGGGCCCCATCCTGGCTGAGAGGCACCTTGAGTAAAAGACATGTGAGGGCACAGATCTAAGTGTTGGGATGCTGGACACCAGCAGGGATGCAATGAGTTCACTTGGCTTCAGGACATAGAATTATAGAAGCGCAGACTGGTTTGGGTTAGAAGGGACCTTAAAGCTCATCCAGTTCCAACCCCCTGCCACAGGCAGGGACACCTTCCACTAGATCAGGTTGTTCCAAGCCCCGTCCATCCTGGCCTTGAACACTGCCAGGGATGGGGCAGCCACAGCTTCTCTGGGCAACCTGTGCCAGGGCCTCAGCACCCTCACAGTGAGTTGGAGGAACTCAGATGAAGTTTAAAATGGGTCATCCATTCCCAGTTACTGGTGCAAAGCTCAAGTTTTCCTTCCCTCGTGTCTTGCATCACTCTCTGAAAATGCTGACAGTTCTTGTGCTGGCAAGTTCTCATGAGACGGGTACCCGAGGGGAGAGTGGGAGCGTCTGGACCGTGACATGCACCACCCGCTCGTCAGCGCTTGCAGGCAGCAAAGCCCGGAGCGCTTCTGACATCTGCCCAGGAAAAGTGCTGAGCTGGGGAGAAACAAGGCTCTGCAATGGTACTGCAGTTCCCTGTCCCTTGCGCTGGCTGTGGATTAAACAAGGAGACCGAGAATGGGAGAATACAGAGCAAGGAGAATTTGGGGTGCTCCAAACCACTGGGCTTCCTCACCAAAGGAAACATTTTGTGAGTCCAACAGCAAGAGCACTCTCAGCCACAGGCTGTCAGCAGGGAGACCCCGGGTCAGCAGCAGTGTCTCCTCCTCTGTCCTGGCATAGCAGCTTTGTGGACATTCAGCCCAGCATACCCACAGGTGCCTCTACAGCACAAATTGGTGCCAGCCAACTTATTTCATGTGAGGGACCTAAAACTTCGGGGTAGAACTGCAACATCTGCATCTGAGCGCTCTGAGTACAGTTCGATGCTCAAACGCGCAACTTACCTAAGGAAAATGTTTTTCCAGTGACGCTGTGACCATGGCTGAAGTTGACTTTTGAGGGAATGGCCTTGGTTGTCTTTCTTCATCCTCACTGGCACTGCCCAGTGAGAGGGGTTTAGGCATGGGCACAACACAGTATCCTGTGGGAACAGGGTGCCCCTTCCTGTCCCACCAGCGGGCTCACAGAGCTGGGGAAGAGCAGATGTCCCCACTCTGTCTGCCCGCCTGGACAAGTTCCTCTGTGATGTACTCCAGGTTACCCTGCTCTCGCAGCGGGGTTGGGCCAGATGATCTTTTGGGGTCTCTTCCAACCCTTAGGATCCTGTGATTCTGTGACTCTGTGGGCATGGTGAGTGCAGCCGCGGCTGTCTGCAGCCACCGTCGTGGTGCAGACGTGCACCGAGACAGGCACTCAGGGAGATGTCTCTGCCTGTCCTCAGGCCTGATGCAGCTAACAGCAACATCCCTGTCTTGTGCAACTGCTCATTAAACATGCCTCCCAGACCTTGTAATTTGTGTTATCAGCACCCTCGGAGGAAGCAGGGATATCTTCAGCACACATGCCTATGCTTTTATCCAAGGGAGTCCTCCCCAGCAGGCCATGAACAGCCACGTTGTTTTTCTGGCCGTGGAAATCACCCAGTTCACTGCCACCATCATCTGCCATAGCAGAAGCATTTCTCCCCAGCAGTGCTGCAGACCCTGGATGCCAAAAGCTTTGTCCCAGTGTGCAGGGGGACCACAAATTCACAAGACAAGAGGGTTTACCCTTGGTGCTGTACCTACGCTCAGCCATCTCACCAGGACACGAGGTAGCAGCTGGTGGCTCAGCCAGGACTGAACAAGACCCCCATGGCATCAGAGATGTGCTTCCCACAACACTGGATGTGCTTCCCACTTTGCTGGGTGTGCTTCTCACCCTGGTCCCAAGCCAGACAATAAAGGGAGGCCATGTGCAGGGAGAGCTGGTGTTTGCCTGCACCTTGACAGCAAGAACCAGTGGACTGGGAAGATGCTGTTCCCCGCCTTCCAAGACCATGGACCTTTGTCCCTGCACTGCTGAGCAGAGCCTGGTGTGTTGGGGAGCCTGAGTCTCATGTCCTTTTCACCAGGCACAAGTGCCATTGCTATTCTGAGGACATGCACAGCTTAAGAAACTGGTGAAACTTCAAACTTTGGTGCTTTCTGCTTATTTTGAACAAAGCAGCTGAGGGCACAGCAGAGGAACATGAGCCCCGGCTCAAACAGGAGCTGCTTGCAGAGATGGGTTTGCTGGAGAGTGGACCACTGCCAGGAGGACAGCTTTACCTGCAAAGCAGCTACAGGAGAGCCAGTCTAACCATTGTTCTAATGGTGGGAATCTGCAGCCACAGTTAACACCAAACCAACATATTTTGACTGCTGAAGCCAGAGCCAAAGACCAAGGCACCAGAAAGCAAGGTGGGAGGATGTGAAGGTGGGGGTTCAGAGTGGAGGATGCAGGGGACTCACCTCACCCAGCTCAGGTTGCTGGCAGAGGAGATGCCACCTCCACCATGGGCAGGGAGTGAGTCCACGTGACAGCGGTGACATTCCCAGGGAGAAGATGGAATGTGCCAATGCTTGTGATGCAAAACTAGGACAGGGCAGCAAAGGCTGAGGAGAGACCTGCTGTAGTGGCTCAGCATGGTGGGGACCCTGGCCCCAAGCTGCAGGTCAGCTACTGAGCACACATCCCCTAACAGCAGGACACAAAGGGAAGCTGGTAGCACCCATCACCCTTCTGAGCCTGGAGACCCTGCAAAGCATCAGTGCTCTAACACAGTGGGGACACAAGAGCAGAACCTTTCCACAGACAGTGGGAATGGACCGAGGGGCCAGCATTTCATCACACCAGGCAACAGCCCATCGCTCAAACTATGGTGCACCATGGGACGTGGTGAAGCCGGGTTGTCAGCCTGTTTATGGGAACATGACTGGGGTGATCTGCACCTTCAGTGCCACTTTAAAACATGATGCAAATGGGGAAGAAACATGTGAAGGCTGAGCCAGGAAGGCAGATGTGATGAGTGGGGCTGGAGAAGAATGGGGTAGCAAGCAGCTCCTGCCCAATATAAGATTCCCTGGCACCATGACAGACACTGCAGGACAAAACCTCATCAGAATGGGGATGCCACAGCAGAAGCTTCAGGGCTGGTGACAGCAACTGGGGATGCTTCATTACTGAGTCATGTCCAGATCCCTGAGCTCTTGCTGCTTCTCTGTTTCCATTATGGCATGGTGTGGTTTTACGTTTAGCAGATGAGAGGAGACCTGATTCCTATTCATCTTTTAAGTGTTGTCTGGTAAGGCATCATCTAGGACTGATCATGAAATCACTGCTGATAAAATTAGTGGACTTCACAAAAACGGACTGGATAAACAGCAGCTTCAAAACAGATACACAGAGAGACAGCTAACTTGGCAAGCTGGTCCCACTCAAATAACATCTATTTAAACAGTCAAAATGAGCATCTCCCTGGTAATAAAACCTGTAGCCACAAGCCAAAGAAACGAGGCCTTTGTTGTAGGAAGAACACCCAAGAAGACTGCAGGGGTCACTCAGTGACCAAAGATGGTGCAAAACTGCTCCAAGAGGGGCCAGCACAACTGCAGAGGGTCTAAAGGAAGGTGCCACGAACGGTAATGAAGAGATACATGCACAGGAGGTAGATCTTTCTTCCAGGCTCAGCACCAGCGAGATCTGTGCCGACACAACACCTCCGGCTCTGGCAGAGCCACTCTGAAGGGTGGAGAGGCTGCACAGAAGGGAAAAGCTGCACTGTGGAGCTGGAGAAGGATTTTGAGCTCGTGACTGAGGAAATCTGTGCCTGCATAGCTTGTCAGAAACGTTCAAGAAGTGGCAATTATGGCAGACAAGCACATTCAGGGGAGAAAATACTGACATACAAGGGTTCCTCCTTGCAGAAGCCTAACAAGAACGGCTGGCTGCTGTGGAAACAGCACAAACACAAATAAGCAACAAGACCTATTTTAAGTTGTGGTTTAGGAAGGTTTGCAACCAGAACATCCTCAATACCTATAAGTCCAAAAGGAGTTTTTTTAGAAGGCAGGATTTTGCCTGAAGGACAATTGGAAACCACACTTCAGTGCTGGAGAGGATGCTGGCTGTGCCACGCAGGCCCTGGCCCCATGTTCCTCCACAGCTTCACCACTGAACTCACCCCTGCTTGCCCTCCACCTTCTCCATCCTGCCTTGGCCAAGATAAACAGATTTGCATACATACATACATACATACGTATGTACATTTTAAATATAAGCCAGTAAAATGCTTTCTTTAAAGGGATGAAAAAGAAGAAGGAACTAGGCAGCTGTGCTGGAAAGGGCTGCAAAATGATGTTTTGGTTCATCACCTTATCCCAGGCCAGGCTCCGTTATCTGACCAGGTTCCTGGGAATATTCATCCTGCCCTTACCAATTGACAGGGACCTAGAGCTGACACTTCTGCTCTATTCTGGTGCTCAGTTATTCTTAGAAAATGATCAGGCTTTGAGTTCCCTTTCTGGTGCTTCAGCAGATGATTCCTTTCCCTTTCTAAATTATCCTCTCCCTCTTTTCATCAGATTTCTCCATATTTCAATATATGCAAAGCATTGCAGTCACCTCCTTCCTCAGCTGAAACAAACCCAAGCTTTTGCCCTTTCCCAGAGAACCCAAAGCTTGTAGTCTCTGACCAGTTTGGATGATCTTGTGTGGATGCTCCCATTTCCCCACATCCCCAGGATCCTGCTCTCCCAGTGAAGTCACCTGCATGCTGTGGAACCTCACCTGATGAGACTCCTGCCTGCACACCCCACAGTGGGCCTGCGGCTCAGCTCCTGATACACCATAGCTGCCATTGCTACCATGCAACATGCTCCCTCAGCCCCACTCCTCATAGAATTATGGAATCCCAGAAGGGTTTGGGTTGGAAGGGATCTTAAAGCTCATCCAGTTCCAACCCCCTGCCACAGACAGGGACACCTTCCACCAGACCAGGTTGCTCCAAGCCCCATCCAACCTGGCCCTGAACACTGCCAAGGACGGGGCAGCCACAGCTTCTCTGGGCAACCTGTGCCAGGGCCTCACCACCCTCACAGGGAAGAACTTCTGCCTCACATCTCATCTCAATCTCCCCTCTGTCAGTTTAAAGCCATTCCCTTTGTCCTGTCCCTACCTGCCCTTGTTAANCCCTCTGCCGTAGGCAGGGACACCTTCCACTAGACCAGGTTGCCCCAAGCCAAGCCCCATCCAACCTGGCCCTGAACACTGCCAAGGACGGGGCAGCCACAGCTTCTCTGGGCAACCTGTGCCAGGGCCTCACCACCCTCACAGGGAAGAACTTCTGCCTCACATCTCATCTCAATCTCCCCTCTGTCAGTTTAAAGCCATTCCCTTTGTCCTGTCCCTACCTGCCCTTGTTAAAAGCCCCTCTCCAGCTTTCTTGTTGGCCCCTTTAGGCACTGGAAGCTGCTCTAAGTTGTCACCAGAGCTTTCTCTTCTCCAGGCTGAACAAGCCCAGCTCTCTCAGCCTGTCTTTCCCAGCAGAGACATGTGATGCTCATCCCCTGCATGGCTGTTCACCAACCACTCTGAGCCAACATCGCAAAGCTGCCAGGTGGGATATGGGGTGCAGGGATGGGATGAGCATAACCTAGCCTGAGTCCATGAGGGGGTCCCCAAAATGGGGAGCCCTTGCAGAGCAGGTACCTCCCAGTGCTCACAACAGCCCAGGGCTGTGATGCAGTTGGGGGCAGCTACAGTGCTGGTTCCTGCAGTGCTGCTGGAGGTGGGAAATCAGAGCCCAAAGTTACAGCAAAGGCAGAGAAGATCAGGGCGAGAGGAGCCCACATTAATTGCAGGCAAACAGATGGAGCTGGTACTTATCACAGATAAGGGAGAAAAAAATCATGAGAGAACTTAAACGTACCGAGAGGCCGCATCACATGACTTCAGAACAGGAGAAGTGGGGGAGGAAGGCGAGAGCTCGAGGGGGAGATGAGCTCGGGGCTTTCTGCAATATAAATGCACTCAAGGATGTCCAGGTGGACACTTTCTGCGGACAGAGGCCATGGGAAAGTGGAAACTGGTTTTTAGGGTGAACTTCATGCTCAGATCCCCGGCTTTCCCAGCGCAGAGGCACTCTCCATCTGCCTCAATTCCATCTGACGCTGCTGTTAGCAAGTGCCTCAAACTGGCACCGCTGCCAAGAGCAGCGATGCCTCCTCATCCTCCTGCACCTCCTCCTCCTCCTCCCACTGCTCCCACCCCCGGACCAGCCGCTCCAGCATCTTGGTGGCCACGGACCAAACCAATTGGAAACTGTTGTGGTGGAAGGAAAGGGTCAGGGTCCGCTTGGCCAGTGCTGGTCCTGGCTCACTGTGTGGCCCTATGGATTCCAGACAGTGCCACAGGCAACAGGAGGGTCCCCAGAGCTCCAGGGAGCTTTGATCTGGGGGTACAAGAGCAGGGGGCTCGTTCCTCTCTTACAAACCTGTTGGAAGCAGGGCAGGCTGACAACCTGGCGTGCTGGGAGCCAGGGAGGGATGCAGAAGACAGGCACCAGCTCCCTGCCCAGCAGGCACGGCACAGCCTGTTTCCAGCTCCAGGACCCCACCAGCAGGCAGGAGATGAGCAAGAGGATGGAGCAGTGCAGTGCCCTTCTAGGCTGGAGCAAAATGAGACAGGACTGGAAAAGAGCCATTGGCCACAGACCCCCAAGGTCCACACAGGATGCAGGGCTAGAGAACAGCACCCTGCATCCAACCTGCGGTGAAAGACAAGGCTGAGCTAAAATGGGTGTTCTGGCCCTGTGGCAGAGGCTGTGGTTTCACCAGAGATGTAAGGCTTCTCAGTGCCCTTGGACCCCGAGTTGCTTAGTCAACCACACTGCCATTAAAATCTGGTGCTTCATCTCTGTGGGAACATCACTGACTGGGCGAGCTGAGAGACAGACACTGCCTGTCCTCCTGGAGCCTCATCACCTTGCCATGACCATAGCCATGGGTGGGCTCAGACTTTTGCTGAACCCATCAGAACTTTGTTCTGCTGTGGCTCCTGCTGAAAAGCAGGGAGTTAGTGGCAGCAGCTCGGTGGAGAGGGAGCTGTTTAATAAAGACATGTCTTCTTTTAGTCACAGTAACTGTTCTCTTTGGAACACTTAGGATCAGGGCAAGAGCTTTTCCCCAGAATAGCTGCAGCTCTTTGATCTCACCATGGAGCTTGGAGGTAACCCCATGTATTAATCCCATCCATATCTGCGTCACATACGGCTGTCAGACAGCAAGCGAATGGTAAATCCACAATACATAGCTGAGTATATGAGGCTGTTTCACACTGAAGCCTCCACAGAGCCTTACCAGTGAAACCACGTTTACCATGCTGTGCTGACGCTTTGCTATCAGTCAATTTAAGCACAGGAGATAGCCGGGGCAAGGCCACAGGTGTGTTTGCAGTGCTGAGGACGAGCCCCAACCTGGTGAGAAGATGAGGCTGGCAGAGTGCGGGGTGAAATAGCTCCCAAGCCTGGCAAGAGGGTGTCTGGTGCCAGCAGTGTGCTCCCACCCCACTTCCCAAGCAGGGCTGTGCTGGGAATAGCTCCCAGCACTTGAGCAGCGCAGCTCCCGGTGAGCAGATACAGGCTTGGCTCTTGTTGGAGAAGAGGAGGTGAACTGCGATTTGTCACCTTCACACTTGAAACCTTCAGTGTCTGTGTCTCTTACTGTGATCTCCCTCCATGTGACTGGCCATCTCAAGATTTCCCTTGTGTATCCTATGGAGACAGGTTAAGACAGCTGGGCTTGTTCAGCCTGGAGAGGAGAAAGCTCTGGGGACACCTTAGAGCAGCTTCCAGTGCCTAAAGGGGCCAACAAGAAAGCTGTGGAGGGGCTTTTGACAAGGGCAGGTAGGNTGGTCTCTAAGTAGGATCTAATGACTTCCATGGGGAAATGGATAGATTAAAGCCGAGTGTTAAGCAATGTAGAATCATGAGATAGCACAAAATTGTTTATCCTGTCCTCTCCTGGCTTGCAACTGCACTGCTGATGCCTCTTCATGCAGGAATTAGTCCCTAGTGCCCAGTTAGAGAAACAGATAGCTCTGAAGCTACTGCAGCCTTCTGAAAGCACCTCCAGAGTTCAGCGAATCTACCTGCTGGTTAGTATATAACAATTTTCAGCACAGAGAAGGTCAAAACCCTGTCCTGTCCTGGCAGTGTTCAAGGCCAGGTTGGATGGGGCTTGGAGCAACCTGGTCTGGTGGAAGGTGTCCCTGTCTGTGGCAGGGGGTTGGAACTGGATGAGCTTTAAGGTGCCTTCCAATCCAAACCATTCTAGGGTTTCCAAAGGGCTTTAAGGAAAGCAGGCAGCTGTGGCACAAGCAGAATGGCTACAGGAGAGGCAGCCACTTTCAAAGAAGAAAGGCAAGCATGGATGTCAGCTCCATGGCAGTCACTGGTGTTTCTATACAGAGCTGGGCTCCTCAGCACACTCCCCAGTCCTGGGAGAGGAAAAAGCTGCAGGAAGGGGTCTCAGCACCCTCTGCAGCACCCTGTCCCCCCTGACCACCCCAGAGACCCTGCTGATCCCATGGACAGGGGCCATGGCTCCAGAGGGGAGAAGGGCAGTTTTCTGTCCCTGGGCTGACCTCCTAAAAAACATGTGGCACCCAGAACTGGGCATCACTTTATATTGGCAATATTTGAGATGAATATTGAAAACCCAAAGAGATGCTGCAAAGCCCCACGCAGAATGATGTGAGGGCTAGAGTGAGTGCCTTACCGCAGAAGATTTAAAGAGCACAATCTGTTCAGCTTACCCAAAAGAAGATTGAGGGGTGACTTGATTACACTGTAGAACTACTTTCACAGGGAAATATTAAATGGCTCTTTAATCGAGCCAGGAAAGATATAAAAAGACTCAATCTCTGGAAGCTGAAGCCAGACAAATCCACATTGAAAATGAGACACAAAATTTTATCGGTGAGGGCGATTAACCACTGGATAAAATGCATTAAATTTGAGCAGTCATAACCACTCAAATGATTTTGTTCAGACACAGCTTATTTTCTACGTCCTGGAAGCTATAAATCCTGCTTCTGCTTCCTACACAGTGTATGCATTTTTCAAGTCTCCTGCTTCCTTTGTATCCTGCACCCTCACATCCCTGGGATGTTCTCTCCATTTGTGGCAGCCCAGCCCCAGCCTGAGCCCCCCCGGTTCCCCCGGGCTTTGTCCTTGGCTTTCTGTATCATCCTTAGTGACACAGGGAAGGGACAGCTTGTTCCCATCAGCTTCTCACCCCGGCACCACGCTTGCAGCAAAGTACTGTGGGAGGGAGCAGTGCACCAACCATCCTGCAGCACCTCAGGGCCGGGCTCCTGCCTGCTCTCACCTCCTGGCTCACCCATCAGCCCAAGCACCTTGGCACAGTAAGCAGCACAACCTGCACCCATGGGTGCTGCCCACCACTGCCATTAGACTCCTGGTGTCCTCCAGCCCTCAGGCCCCTTCAGCCCTTCCCCGTGAGGGACAGTGTTGTGCTGCAGGGCAGCTTCCCAGGATCTTGCCAGAGATCCCTCATTCGTGATGAGCATGGGGTCTCCCATGAGCTGGTTCTCCACAGTCCTTTGTGAGCGTGGATCCCCACCTCGCAATGCTGCAGCTCAGCACCCTCAACTCCCGCCCTCCAGCTCCCTTTTGCAGCCCAACTCTCCCCACAACACGTCTCCATGTCTTTGAGCAGGGCTGACACCTCGTGCTGTTGGTGGGAGCTCTTCAGGAGCAGTTTCAGCTGCAGAGGCGTTCATCTCTCCCATGTCTCTCCTCCCATAGGCGCTGAGCTTCCCTGCAGGCGGTAACAGGGCTCCTTGGTCCCACCAGGATGACGAAGGGAGATGCTGCAGGGAGAGGAGAGGAGTCAGCTCCCAGTGCAGACCTTGATATGTGGACAGTGACCGGGAATGCTCTGGTGTAAGACTGAATTCACAGCTTCCTGCTCTGCAGTGTAGCTGGTGAGGCAAATTACATCAGAGGACTGCCTCTCCTCCTCTGCCGGAAAGCATTCCTCCCCGTGGGCTCCCAGGATGACTGGGAAGCGAGGACACCAGGAACAGCCTATTTTTACATCCTGCTGTGCATGCAAGTGCTCTGCTCTGGCAGCCTGACTTTCCAGCTCCCTCACTGTTATTTGCAGGTCAGAAAAGCCTTCCCTGCAATGGCAGGATGAGTTCTGCACATAGCAGCATCACACAGAGGATAGATGTTCTGTCTGCAGTGCCTCCTGCTAGTGCTGATATGACACTTGTGCTGCCTGCAGCCTTGAGCTCTCCCATCACACATCCCATCACCCTGCACTGCTGCAGCAGAACGATAAGCTGGGAGCAGTGATGATGAATGCAGAGCAGGATGGAGGAGGCAGCTGAGAGAATCACCACCTCCAGCTCCATGCTCACATCTGGGATTGGGAACAGGATTCCAGCTTCCCCCAGTCCCACCAACCAGCCTGACTTTCCCACCCGAAGTCCAGAAGGGAAAATGATGAATTCCCAGGAGCCACTCAGCTCCTTAGAACCTCCCCAGTCTATCATCTGAAATACCTTGTGTCATCAAAGCGATGGACCCCCAGAGCAATGCCCTGGGGAAGGGATACTGTCACCACAGAATCACGCAGAACACCAGGCTGGTTTGAGTTTGGAGGGACCTTAAAGCTCATGCAGTTCCAATCCCCTGCCATAGGCAGGGACACCTTCCACTAGAGCAGGTTGCTCCAAGCTCCATCCAACCTGGCCTTGAACCAAGGGAGCTCCCTTCACCTTTGTTCCTTTATGAACACCACAGAAAAGCTGGGCCTCCAGCATTAAGGCTTCATACCAGACACTAATCAGCTAAGAGAGATTTTACGGTAAATTATCCTGGCAAATATATCAAAATAAGGGTAAATAATCAAAACCAAGCTGGAGACAAAAGCTGCTCCACACTGATTTGTTCATCTGTCTTTTACACCTCCCTTCTTCATGAAGCCTGCAGGTGGGTTTAAACACATCTGGGACCTCACAGTCCTCCAAAGGATTACTGGAACTTGGTCAGTCTTAGCCTTTAGCTTCTCCCACTCCCCTGTGTTTACTCTGCACTGCACTTCCCACTCACTCCCTAACACAGGCCAAATCTTCACCAGAGCACAGCTCCTCCAGCCACTTGGTGCTGCGTGTGGAATTTGCTGAATTGCCCACCTTGCTTTAGCATCACAGAATCCTTTATGTTGGAAAAGACCCTTAAAGCTCATCAACTACAACCCAGCATTGCCAACACCACCACTAACCCATATTCCCAGGTGCCAATCTAAATCTCCCCTGGCACAACTGGAGTCCATTTCCTCTTGTCCTATCACAACAGACCCCCACCCCACCCCCCATCAGGTAGTTATAGAGTGACAAGATCTGCCCTGAGCCTCCTTTTCTCCAGGCTGAACGAGCCCACCTCTCTCAGCCTGTCTCAGTAAGAGAGATGCTCCAGCCCACGGAGCGTTTCTACAGCTGCCTCTGGTCCCACTAGCAGGTTTCCAAGGACATCCCATGCGTGGGGAGATGAGTGGCAGCCGGGCAGTCCTGCAGGAAGGGACCTGGTCAGCGGGGCGGGGAACGAGTGGCTGGTGGGCAGCGGGCTGTGTGTGAGTCAGCCCGGTCCCTGGCTCCCAGACAACCTGGACTGCATCAAACAGCTGAACCAGCTGGTGGTCAGAGAGGGAATTGTCCACTGTATTCAGCATTAGGGTGGCCTCACCTGGAGCACTGTGTGCAAGTGCTGCGCCCCGCTGTTCGTGAGGATGTGAAGTTCCTTTAATGTACCCAGGGAGGACACAAAGCTGGTGGCAGGGCTGGGCTGCAAATCCTCTGAGGAGCAGCTAAGGACTTTGGGCTTGTCCAGTCTGGAGGGAAGAAGGCTGAGGGCTCTGAACCTGAGGAAAGGAGGTGGTGAGGGAGGTGCTGATCCCTCCTCCGTGGGATCCAGGGTCAGGATGCTTGAAAACTCGAACCTGCATCAGGGGAGGTTCAGACTGACATTAAGAAGCTTGTTAAATAACAAGAGGATGCTGAAACCATGGAACAGGCTCTCTAGAGACGTGGCTGATGCCTCAAGCCTGCCACTGTTCAAGAGGCATTTGGTCAATACCCTTAACAACATGCTTTAACTTCTGGCCAGTTCTCAAGTGGTCTGGCAGCTGGACTAGGTGATGGATGGTTGTAAATCAATTCCTGCTGAGACTATTCTATGCATTGCCCCCAACAGCCATCCTTCCCTTCTAAGCCTCTCCAAGCGCCACCACATTAACACCAACAGCCGAGCGCCTCTCTTCGTCCTCCTGAACCCGGGCCCGGCTGTTGCAGCCCCTTCCTCCATCCACTCAGGAGCACCGCATCTCCTCAGGCAGAGACCACCACCTCACAAACCGGTAATGGCGGGTGAGGGAAGGCACTCAGCCGAGGTCCCGGCGCGGGGCACGCCGGGAGCTGTAGTCCCACCCCGGCCTCAGGCGCACCCAGAGCCAAGAAGCAGGACTACAACTCCCGGCGTGCCCAGCAGGGGAACGTCTACGCATGCGCAGAATAGAACTACATCTCCCTGTGCGCTTCGCGGGTGCGCTCTGTGCATGCATCCATTGGGACTACAGCTCCCGGCGTGGCTTACGGGGAGGCGGAAGCGGCGCGATGGCGGCAGGTGAGGGGCCTGGGCCAGTCGTGGCTCCGGTCGCCTGCGGTCCGGCGGGCTGACGGCCCCGCTCTATGCCCCCAGGTCGGTAACCGCTACCGCCGCCGCCATGACGCTGATCGAGGGCGTTGGCGACGAGGTGACCGTGCTTTTCGCGTTGTTGCTAGTCGCCGTGGTGCTGGGGCTGGCCTGGGCCTCCACCCGCGCCCCCGAGCCCGCCGCCCCGCCCCGCGCCGCCGCCCCGCTGCCCGAGGAGGGACCGAGCGCTGCCCCAGCCCCCGTGGAGCACAAGGTCCCACCGGCGGCGGCAGCGGCTGCAGTGGCTCCCGATGGGCCGGGTGGGCTGGCGGCGGGGCTGCGGCCCCGGGCCAGCCCCACACCTGCGCAGGGCTCCCTCAGTGAGGGGGACGGCGACCTCGCCGAGCCCACCATGGTGCTGCGGCTGAAGTTCCTCAACGACACGGAGCGCCTGGCCCGAGTGCACCCCGGAGACACAGTTGGGGCCCTGAAGAGGTGAGGGGAGGGCAGGCCGGTTCTCCCGCGGCACCGCTGGGGGCTGCCCTGGCTGAGGCAGCGTTGGGGGCGTCTCCGAGCCCTGGCGGCCGTTCCTGCCTTCCGTGGAGCAGCTGGGAGATGCCACTCGCACTCTTGTATGGGTGATGTGTGCTCGGTGTATCTGTGCCCATCCGTGGTGGGGTTATCCCAGCGCCTTCACTTATATCATTGCCTGTGTCAGCGGGTGGTGAAGTGCGGGCATGGGGTTTAGTGGGTGGTCAAGCTGAGTGCATTCACTACCTGCACCTGGGGGGGATGGACGGGGGGGACTGTGTCCTGATGGGTGTGTGACATCACCCTCCTTGCCCCCCACTGCAGGGCCTATTTCCCCGGGCAGGAGCAGCAAGTGCGGCTGATCTACCAGGGGCAGTTGCTGCGTGATGACAGCCAGAGCCTGGCCTCCTTGCACCTCACCCACAACAGCGTCCTGCACTGCCACATCTCCCAGCACAGCCCGGCCCCCGCGCCCGCCGGCCCCCATGCCTCTGCCGACCCCGTGCACGCTGCCCTCAACGTGGGCAGCCTCATGCTGCCACTCTTTGTGCTGATGCTGGCCGTGCTCTGGTACTTCCAGCTCCAGTACCGCCACGTCTTCACCGCCACAGCCACCACCTTCCTAGCCGGCCTCACCCTCCTCTTCAGCTTCATGGCCTTTACCATGTACCGCAGATAGCACAGCTCTGTGCCCCGAAAGAGCTGCTGTGCCCCAGAGTACGCATGGTGCCAGGAGGGGGCTGCCTGCACTCCTAAACTGGGGGCTGGACCTGGACTGTGTGGACCCAGCGCTCCCTCCCAGGGGGCTAAGGCAGACAGAAGGCATCTGTGACAGCACAGCAGCCAGGGACAAGGTTTTGCAGAGGCTGGAGCCGGGCTGCTTCTGGGGTGGAGGATCCCAGCCTGGCCCCCATCCCACACCAGTGCCCCCGTGGCTCGGATCTCTCATGAGCAATGCTCCCGCCTGGGCTGGCCGAGCTCTGCGGGGGGTATCGGCTGCCCCGGGGGTCCCGGTGTCACGATTAAAGAGGAAGGACTGTGAACGATCGCGGGCTCCCGGCTCTGATGCGCCTTCGGGTGGGGGGTGGAGGGAGAGCGGGGCGGTGGGAGGGGCGGGTCTATAGGAGGGGGCGTGGTCAGCGCCTAGAGCCACGCGTTCCGCAGGGCCGCAGCGCGCCTGAGCTGGCGGGTCCGCTCCGCCCCCTGCGCGAGGCGCCCGCTCATTGGAGTACGGGAACCGCCTGCTTACGGGTGGTGTTGCTCCGCCCCCGGAAGTGTGGGCCGCGCGGGGGGCGGGGCCGAGCCCGCGGCCCGGTGGGGGCTGTCGGGAAGATGGCGGACTCGGTGTCCGGGCGGCGCTGAGCGGCCGGGGCGGCGGCGGCGGGACACAGCGCGGCCGCGAGCGCCATGTAGGGCCCAGCACTGCGGGGCACGGCTGGGCCCGGCGGGTGGGCATGGAGAGCACCGGGTTCGCGGTCCTGTTGCGGCGCGGCCCGGCGCTCCCGGTAACGTGGAGGAGCGCTCGATGCGGCCCAGCGGTACCGGACAGTGCTCATGGGCTCCTGGGACAAAGGGAATCTGCGGGCTTCGGGGGAGGGGATGAGGATGGGCGGAGGGACGACATCGGGGTGGGGGCATCTGAGCTAGCCGGGGTCTCAGGGTACCGGGGCCTATGCGGGGCGGGGGGCCTCGTGCCGGGGGGCTCCTGGTGCGGGGAGGTTAGAAGTGGGGGTGTATGGGGCAGGTACCCCTGCGCTGAGGTGGATCTGGGCGGGTGGGGGGGTCCCGGTGTGGGCTCCCCTCATCGGCTGTTGCCGAGCTGATCCCCCTGCCGCCCTCCTCTCATCCCCAGGGTCTCCCGGTTCTCTGAAGCCTCCCGAGCCGCCCTGCCCTCGCCATGCTGCGCCTGCTGCCATGGCTCCGTGCTCTGACCCGGGAGAGCGTGTGGCCCGGAGTCCTGCAGGGCCTGGCTGCTGGTGACCGGAGCGGGGCCGGGATGTATCCCACCTGCTACTGTGCCGGCAAAGCGAAGCAGCGGGCTGTGCTGCTCCCCTTGGACCCCTATGGCCATGGGCTGCTGCACACCTTCCCCCCAGACGCCTATAGGACTCGAGGCCATGGCAAGAGGAAGAGCTGGAACTTCATCCACGAGAAGATGAGTTATGACACCTTCTTCACAATGAAGCGTCTGATCGAGCGCTCCCGCAGTATGGGGGAAGTGCTGCGGTGGGTCACGCAGAATCCCAGCAAGGTGTCTGCCAGCCACTACCCCATCGCCCTGCACAAGCTGGGCCAGCTCTTGCAGCAGCAGCAGGGCCATGCTGCAGTGAATGGGGAGAGCCGTGGGCCCAGCCAGGTGCTAGAGCAGCCGGAGTTCCAGACTCTCTGTCAGGCCATCATCAGCGGCTGCTCCAAGTTCGATAACTTCAGTATTGTCAACTGCCTGTATGCCGCTGCTGCACTGGGTGAGTGTTTGGGCAGCCGGTGTTGGCCTGTGTGGGATCACCCGCAATAAATGGGGAGGTGGAGGCCACTGGGGCAGCAGGACACGGGCCAGCACGTGGTCTGGGAGGTGAAAGGAAAGCTGGCTTGTCCAGCTGCCATGGAAGGAGCAAGGATATGCTGAGACAGGCACTGGTGTCTGAGTTTGTGCATAGATTGACATGTGATGGTGGCTCTGTGGCAGATGGAGCTGTGCCCTTTGAAGGAGGAGGAGGCTCCGCTTGGGGTTGGAAAGATGGACTGACTGCTCAGGGAGGAGCTCAGCTGGCTGAAGCAGTCAGCCCGAAGGGCAGCCAAAGTGGTGGCCAGCGCTGCCTGGAAGGATGTGGGATAAACCACTCCTCGAGTTTTATTCCAGCCCTGAAAAGCAGGGAAACATCTGAGCATCAAAGTGTGCGATGTGAGATTTTCTCTAAACTCTTTGCGGGCTGTGTGCCCTGTGTCGGTGGGCATTTGATATTCAGGAGGGAAGGTTCAAGCTGGTTTGGATTCCTGCTCAGCAGCAGCCTCTGGGCATTATGGAGCCTCCACTGGGCTGGGGACCCCCAAGGCCCCTGCTGGTCCTCCTGCCTGCTCTGGTGGTACCAGGGTGCCTGGCAGGTACCCCATGGTGCATGCTTTCCCCACCCCAGTGGTTCCTGCCAGCCCCATGCACACATCTCCTGCCATTCTATTTGCTTTTATCTTTCCCCCTACTGCCACTGCACGCTGGGCCAAGGCCTTGGCTGAGCTGCCTGGTGCTGGCCATGCGTTGATTCAGTAACTCTAGATCCTGCTGGAAGGGGGAGGGAAGAAGTTCCTGCTCTTCCCAGCTCTGTTTCTCAGCGCTCTGTGTTTGTTGATGCTGAGCTCTGGGCTGCCAGGCGCCTCTCCCCTCAGCTGGGCTCCCCCCGGCCTGCTCTGGATTTGACCCACACTTTGTTCTCTGTCAGTCGCCCTCCCCTGCTCACCACGCTCACCCGCTCATTAATAAAAACATTCACCCGCCTCGTCTTCAAGGAACAAAGCAACTGCTCAGACCAATTCTTCACTTTCCACCTTCTGGCTGATTTTTGATGAATGATAAAACGCAGCGACTTACCCCATGCTGCCTCCGTTGCTTTAAAGCCCTTTTGAAAACTGAAATCTCGTCAGCTGGCTCAGGAGAGCAGTGGGCTACCAGGGCCTCATACGGTGCCTAATGCTCCATGTGTCTCCTGGACATATCTCTTCTGACACACGGAGGATGGCCTTTGCCTTTTTCCTGTGCGCCTGGCCTCTCGTCTTTCCCTGGTTGAATAATACACCCAGAGCTGGGGGAGAGTGTTTTTTCCCAGGAGTCAGGTTTGAAAGGCTAAAGCTGCAGTAGGAAAAGGGAGAAGGCTGGAGATGTGAAAGGATTAGTTCCCATCACACAGAGACAGGTTTTATTTCAGTGATGTGTTGATTTATTGTTTGTTTTCCAACCATAACATTTTTTTAAAGTACTTTTAGAGGTGTCTTGTTTGTATTTAAGAAGTTGGAGAGTTAAGGAATAAACCTCACGTTTGCAGATGAACTAAAGGACATCCATTTTGGCAGAGCAGGGGATAATAACCCAGCAGCTCCGCATGTCTTTTTCTGTGGTTCAGATGCCCTCATATTCTGGTCATGCTCTGCCAGACCGGTCCCTTTCCCTTTCTCACCTTTGATTTGATGGCAAACCTGTCCTCCGGCTGTAGTCTAGTGCCTGAGCCTACGAGGACAGTTGTGTGTAGTGAAGATGGGAGATGGGGTCTGGATGTCCCTCATCCCTTCCCTGTCACAGGCCTCCCCGGGGAATCGCCGCTGGTGCGAGTGCTGGAGGATGAATCCCGGAGCCGCCTGGGTCGCTTCAACCAGAAGGACGTCTCCATGGTGTTCAGCAGCGTGATGAGGCTGCACCCATCCAGCCCCCACCCCCTGGTTGAGTCTTGCCTCAGCAGCTTGGAGAGGCACCTGGAGAAGGAGCGGCACCCCCAGACCCTGTTCCTGCTCCTTTCCTACTACCGGCTGCGGGCACAGGCACTGCAGGGACACCCGGCCTCCGACCAGCAGCTGATCAACAACCGCAAGATCCTGCGCCTTGTCAGGCACACACTGGGGCAAGTGAGTGCCATGCGGGAGCACGAGCTGGCCCTCTTGGACGAGATGCTGGCCCTGTGTGCCCAGGAGGCGAACAACAAGGCCCTGGAGGCCATCTTCAGCTCTCAGCTCTTCTATGAGAACCGCCAAGAGCGCTTCATCCGCAGCATGGCAGGTGAGGGCAGGGTCTGCCCAGGCAGGGTCCTTGCCCACTGTGTGAGCCTCCACCCCAGTGCAGGGGCTCCATGCACTTGGCAGCCTCGGAGCTTCCTGTCCTGGCCCCAGAGGACATCTTGGTTTATGACAGCACCAGGGGTTTATGCTGGGTGCCAGGAGCTCAACACCTTGGTGAGGCTGGAGCGGGAGATGCTCTGTGCTCTGGGTGGCCTGTCGCTGACTTTCCAGCCTAGTCCTTCCAGGGGTGGGAGCCTGCCTTACCTTGAGACTGGGAGCAAGCTGTTTTCAGTGGGGTTTCTAGAGAAGGGTCCCCATTCTGTGTATATTCCAGGCGTGCTTCTTGGTGTGCATGTGATGGGATTCTGCCTGAGCCTCTCACAAGCCACATAACTTAAAGGTTTTTGGAAGTCTTCTGAGTTTCAGGAGAGATGGCTTTGCTCTGGGTCTTGTTATATCCCACCTGCCTGCACTGCCTTTCCTGCCCAGGCTGTAGTGGCTCCTGGAGAGCCGCAGTTGAGCCAGAGCCTGGCCTCTCTGACGATACCCTGCTGTGGTTTACCCTGTGCAGAGTGGCTCCCCAGGAAGGCAGAGAACCTCACCCCCTACACCATGGCCCTCATTGCCAAGTACGTGGCCCGGCACCGGCTGCGTGAGCCACGGCTGCTTGATACCATTGCAAATTTCCTCCTGAAGCGTGGGGAGCAGCTCGACAGCAAGGTGAGTGCTCACCCCAGGCTGGGGGACGCCTGGGGCCAGCTCCAGATGCTGGGGAACCACATCACTTCTCTGCCTTTGGGCTGGTTCTTCTTGCTGGCAGCAACCAGGATGTGCTCTGGTTCTTACAGGTTGTGAGAGCCTGTTCCTGCCCAGCTCCGGGCAGGTTTGACCTGTCCTTTTCCCCGCTGCTTGGCCCAGCCCCACTCATTCTCCTCCTGCCCTCAGGTGATCCAGAAGCTGGTGTTTCCCTTCAGTCGCATGAATTACCGCCCGTCCAACCACAGCGAGCTCTTCCCCAAGCTGGAGGCCATCCTGGAGCAGAAGGCTGGCAGCTCGCCCCTGGCGACCGTCAACATCCTCATGTCCATGTTTCAGCTCAGTCATTTCCCACAGACCGTCCTGCACCAAGTCTTCTCCCCAGCCTTCATCACCAATGTTATGAGTATGTTGGGCCAGTTCCAGGCAGCACAGCTCAGGGCTGGGCTGGCGGTGGGGTTTGGGAAGCACTGGGGAGACCAGGAGCATGGCTGGGGCAGCAGGAGCTGCCTGGCAGTGTTGAACACCCGTCCCATCCCCACAGGCAGCCCCTACGCGCTGATCGTGCGCCGCTACCTCTCACTGCTGGACGCTGCGGTGGAGCTGGAGTTCCACGACTACAGCGGCCCGCGCCTCGACCCGCGCTACCGCGTCCTCATGTTCGAGCACGCCCTCACGGCCGACGAGGCCAACAGAAAGTACAGGTCAGTGCTGGGGAGGGAGGGCAGGGCTGCCCCGGGGGTGCCAACCTGACCCTGCCAGTTCCACCACTAAACTGCGGCCCTAAAGCGCCGTGTCTGCAGGTCTTCTAAATACCTCCAGGGGTGGTGACTCCACCACGTCCCCGGGCAGCCTGTTCCAATGAGTGACAGCCCTTTGGGAAGAAGAATATGCTGGTGGTGTAACAGTGTTGAGAGGAGCTTTTCTGCTGAATGACCCTGAAGGCTTTCCTTATTTCCCACTCCCAGGGGCCTCCATGTCTGTGCACAGATGTGCTCAGAGGGACAATGTGGGTTGGTGGTGCCTGAGAGGGCAGGATGGGGGCTATCCCTGTTGCGTCCTTTGACTCTTCCTTTTCCCCTCAGTTACAAGGGGCTGGTGGCCGAGGCCCTGCGGCAGCTGGTGGGAGAAGAGTGCTATCGGCAGGATGAGGTGCTGCCCCCAGGATACTGCACAGGTAGCTTGGCTGCACTAGAGCAGGGCCATGGCTCCCAAGGGAGCTGGCAGGGGGATGTGTGGGGCTGTGGGCACAGTAGAAGCCCTGCGGCTGCCTGAGTGCTTCAGGGAAGCCTGAGGGTGGGAGCTTATTCAGGGCAGAACTAGATTTGGCTGCTTTGTCACCACCTTCCCCATGACACTGCTTTCTCCCAGTGCTTTAGGTTAAAGCTCCCCAAGCTGCCCCACCACAGGAAGGCTCAGCCAGGCCAGTGTGGTAGTGGGGGGTTCCCTCTGCTTTCCTGTCTGCTGAGCTGGCTGGTACAGTCTCCCACTCTGGGACGCCTGGGGTCTCCGAGCACATGTCCCATCAGTAGAGGGGTCTCAAGTATGGTGCTGATCCCTGTTCTATCTCTGCAGACTTCCTGCTGTGGATCAACCGCTCGGGCACTGTGCTGCCTCTCTCCCGTGTTCCTGCATCTTCCAAGGCTCCCTCTGTACACACTACAACGTCCCCAGCTACCATCTCCTTGCGTTCGAGCGTCCTGGCCCTCACCTCAGACTTGCAGGACTTTGCCCCGTTTGCTCCAGAGACACCAAGCAGCCCCCCGGGATCCCGGGAGAACAACCTGGCCGGGAGGTTCCTCCCCACACTTTGCCCTGCCCCGGGGGGGCCCTGCTACCAGCCCCCCTCGGACTATTACTGCAGCCTGAGCAAAGAGTCTTCCCTGGAGAGCCAGGGCAGCTCCACGTTAAGCAGCCCTTCCGAGTGCCTCTCCGCACAGCCAGCTGGCACCCCTGACTGCTCCCCCAGGGGCACCTCTGCAGCCACGCTCTTCCAGTTCCCTATCAGCAAGATCCTGGAGGAGGAAGAGGAGACGACTGCCAGCTGCACTGGCCACGATCACAGTTGCTTCCAGGGGGAGCAGGCACAGGAGGAGACAGAGGAAAGGAGTCCCCCCACCAGTGAGGATGCCTGCCCTCCACCCTCTCCATGCCGGCCCAGCCCCAAGCGAGGGCCAAGCGATGGCCCACAGGGAGCTGAGGAGATTCAGAGGTACCGAGGTGCCCTCCATCCTCTGCTGTTGTGGGGACTGGGTGGCACTGCTGCTCATCCTGCCTGCAGGGTCTGTGACAGGGCTGACACTGTCCTGCTTTTGCTCTCTGTCTTCTGCAGGGTGGTGCTGTCGGTCAATGACAAGTGGCATTACTGCCAGAACTCCGATATCCTGGTGGGCTCACGAGCCATGAGGGACAGGCACTTGCGACTGCTGGGCTACTGTTTAGTTCAGGTAAGAGGGGACTGCCCCCTTCCCTCCCCCAGGCAAAAACCACCCGTGGCCCTGTGGCAAGATGGGCCGCAGAACTGGTACCTCCACTGCAAGCTTTCCCAGTGGCAGCCCTCCTTCCTTCTTTAGTGTTGCTGCTAGCAAGAGGAAGCAGTGACTCATCTTCACAGCTACTTTTTGCCCTCCACTCCCCACACCAAGACTTTTTTCCATGCAGCTGGTGGAAAGCAGGAATAGGGGGACAGCCCCTTGTGTCCACTGGTGCTGCAGGAATCCTGGTGTGGAGCTGAGATACAACCAGCTCGCTAATCAGGGAGGGGGAACAGGTGAACACTGGCTCAGCCTGGGCTCAGCAGACACATCAGCTGCAGGGCCTCTGGGTGGAAATGAAGTGAGGACTTAGCCCAGGCTGATACCCTGCACTGTGATCCAAGCTGTGGGTTCTGAAGCATGCCTCTGGCAGCTGTGGTGGAGGTGAAGTGAGGCCAACCTCCATTTGGTGCCGGTTTTGGAGCCCTGGCCTCTTTGGATGCAGCCTCTGGCTGGTCTGTGGCAAGAGCTGTGAATGGAAAAGGCCTCAAGGCTTCACTGACACCTTTGTAATTGTCTCCAGACCTCTTTGGTAACTTCAGACGTTGTTTTGAGGTGTGCAGCTTCTGCAAGACTCTTTGTGAGGTGATTTGTAACTGGAGGATGGATCTTTCTGAGGAAAACAGAAAGGCAGGCCTCTCATTCCTGTTTACTTCTCCACTTCAGAGGTCACCTGAATTACAGTCATAGGTCTGTTAAGCAGTCCTATAACCATTTGTTAAAGCTCCTTGCCTCCCTGCTGCTGACGGCACCGTGTGCCGGCATGAAGCTCCTCCTCATTTCATAACTTGCAGTGTACGTAGTTCAGAAGCCCTTTGTTTATGCATAGCTTTGGCAGTCGCATGACTCACAGTTTGGTGTTTCCTTGGAGATCCCTTGGAGATCACTGCAGGGCAGTGCAGCAGGCCCAGCTCTGCCATGCATCCCACCCTGGGTCTGCCTTGTGCTGGGTTTTGGGATGAGCAGCTGTGGGGCTGAGCAGCTCTGCTGTGTGGAGGAGCGCTCCCAGCTGGTGTCACAGGCTCCTGCTGGGTGTCTGAGCTCCGGGATGCCCTTGGCTGGGGAAGGTGCCTGGCACAGCTGCCTCCACTCCCAGCTTTGGGCCACCATGTCCCAGAGCTGCCCTTGCTTGCCTGCCCTGTGCTGCACCCGAAGCAGCCAGGGACCCTGCTCACCTTCCCCAGTGCCCATGTCCTGTCTCAAATGGTGACCATTACTGCATGTGTCAGGGCTGCTCCAGGACAATGAGGCTGTGACTAGCAGCCCAGCAGTGTCCCTGAGGAGCAAGGCGGAAGGGCAGGAGTGCAGGCAAGCTATCTTGCAGTATGCCATTAGGTGTCAGGACCTGCATGACTGAGGCTCTGGAGCTCCTTCCTCCTCTCTGCTCAGTGTGATCATGGGGCAGCTGCTGCTGTGGTTGGCTCTCTCTGGGCGTGTGAGGATGGCCATGCTGGTCCCGTCCCCTCTAGTGCCTCTCCAGCAGCAGGCAGTGACAGATCCTTGGAAAATGAGTCAGACGTGGATCACAGATAGCCTGAGAACTCCTGCACCTGCCTAGAGACCTGTGTTTGATCTCCCCGAGGGACCTTTTCTCTGTGAGCTTTTTATTCCTCTTTGAGCCTGCTCGCTTCCACACCTGTGGTGTCTGGTCCCAGGCAGCTCCAAGCACTATCACATGCAACAAGCCCTTGTTTGTTTTAAGCCTGTCAGCTCAGCTGATGTGTGCTGCTGGATCTGGTACCATGAGGGAGAGAAGAGCAGCTCTGCGGTTACCACCTTCTGTGTTTGTGTTTCCAGAGTCACTTCCTTTTGGCCACCTGTTTAAGATGAAGAACCCCAGGTGGTTCAACTCCTTCCTGAGCTGAAGCTGCTTCACAGCTTGCAGGTTGTTCTTGCTCATCGTGTTTGAGGTTCATTTCCACTTCTTCTTATAGCTTTACTGCATCTCAGAGTAGCTTAGGTTGTCAGGAGCTTCTGGAGATCACCCAATGCAGTACCATAACCAGTGGAGATTTGAATGACTCAAAGAGAGGTTGCTTTCTGGGTAACCTGGTCTAGGGTCAAGGCCAGTGCTGCTTTATCCTCACAGGAAAAGGGGTTTTTCTTAACATTTGGGTAAGGGGGTGTGTGTAGCTTTTCCTTAAGTGGTGTTCCTGGTGGTTTAGGTTTGTGCCCTGGCCTCTCTCTCTGGGCACCATTGACAGTCTGGCTCTGTATTGTTTCTGACTGCCTGTCAGGTATTTGCACATATATAAGATGCCCCAATCCTTTTCTCCTCCAGTGCTGTCAGCCTCTCTTTGCATATCACAAGCTGTAGTCCCCTGATCATCCTTATGGCCTTGCACTGTATGTGCTCTGGTATATCCATGTCTTGTTCTGAAGAGCTCATCACTAGACACTTCAGTTGTGTCTCACCAGTGCTCAGTAGCAGGCAAGGATCCGTTACCTCCTATAGAATCATAGAATAGTTAGGGTTGGAAATGACCTTAAGATCATCAAGTTCCAACCTCCCCTGCTATGGAAAGGGACACCTCACACTAAACCGTGTTACCCAAAGCTCTGTCCAACCTGGCCTTGAACACTGCCAGGGATGGAGCACTCACAACTTCCTTGGGCAACCCATTCCAGTGCCTCACCACCCTCACAGGAAAGAATTTCTTCTTTATATCCAGTCTAAATTTCCTCTGTTTAAACCCATTACCCCTTGTCCTGTTGCTACAGTCCCTAATGAAGAGTCCCTCTCTGGCATCCCTATAGGCCCCCTTCAGATACTGGAAGGCTGCTATGAGGTCTCCATGCAGCCTT